>JAWQEG010000401.1:3487500-3725101 GCA_033782935.1 Petrolisthes cinctipes | reverse complement strand
ACTTCAAGACTATGCCAGCAGACTGTACTGTACATTATACTAGGTGTGTTTATGAATGTGTAATTATCATAATGTAATATTGCAGGTGGGAATAGACTGGATGAGGGTGACTGAGACCACACCAGGACACAACCAGACTATACAACAACACAACTGTAGTCGGCCAATGCCTCACCACCCCAACCTTACCTTTACAATTAATTGTGTTGATACTAATGAGTGTGGTACAGTGAGTCAACCCTGTCCCATTGGTGAGTGTAACCAAACTTATCTTATACACATATAACATACAACCTGACCTATCAACACACACACACACACAGGGGAAACTCAATGGTTTACATACACACACAGGGGAAACACCAACCAACAAAATAACTCAGTGGCTTACACACACACACACACACACACACACACACACACACACACACATCAACAAACAGACAACTCATTAGATTACACACACACAAACACACACACTTAAAGAGCATTTATAATGTTAAGAAATAATACCTTTTTGACAGTATAAGTAAATATAATTATAATGATAAGATAATGAGGTAGTTATTATCTCTCTCTCTCTCTCTCTCTCTCTCTCTCTCTCTCTCTCTCTCTCTCTCTCTCTCTCTCTCTCATTATTCTTGAACATTATATATCGGACACTAAAAGTTAATTAGAGTTAAAATTGTTATGTAAAATTAATTCCAACATTATTATTTCATATATTAACACCATGTAAACAGTCCTTGAAGTGCTAGCGGAGATTACTAGTAGAGAGAGAGAGAGAGAGAGAGAGAGAGAGAGAGAGAGAGAGAGAGAGAGAGAGAGAGAGAGATTCAATAATTCATGTGTGTGTCTGAGCTGAGTGTGTGTGTACTATTATTATTATCATTATTATTATTATTATTATTATTATTATAGGAAACAAATTGCTATTTTAATATTATATTTTTTGTGTTTCTTCACATTGATTGGAGCAAAATGAAACCTTCAAGTTACTGATAAACTACATATATTATTTCACTATATATATACTAATAAACAAGTGTATTATTATGACTGTCAGTATAATATTGATGTTAGTATGAACTCTCTCTCTCTCTCTCTCTCTCTCTCTCTCTCTCTCTCTCTCTCTCTCTCTCTCTCTCTCTCAAAATACTCAACATGGGTGTAATATTTCTCTCTCTCTCTCTCTCTCTCTCTCTCTCTCTCTCTCTCTCTCTCTCTCTCTCTCTCTCTCTCTCTCTAAATACTCAACATGTGTGTTAATATTTCAGACATTATGCAGGATACTACGGACATTGAGAAAGGCATTACGGAAATCGAAAAAGAAATGTCTGACCTTGTACCCAACACTACTGACTCTGAACAAGATACAAACTCATCAACACAGAAGATGACGATGTGTGACCAGGTGTGGAAAGCAGAAATCCTGAATGTGGCATTGTATGTGCCGAGGCTGGAAGTAGTGACCTTGTTCTTGGCCACGGTGATATCTGTAATTATATACTTGTCTTGGATTAAGTTTGTGGACATTAACATTATGCAGTACGTTGCCCCAATATATCGTTGGCTGGCTCTCCTTCTTTTTGGACGAGTACAAGTACCAGATAACCAGTAACAAGGACACACACACACAAACAGACACAAGTACCAGCCAACCAGTAACAAGGAAAACACACACAAACAGACACAAGTACCAGCCAACCAGTAACAAGGAAACACACACACAAACAGACACCTACACACACCAACAGACACAAGTACCAGACAACCAGTAACAATAAAGCATACATCACATAATGAACATTGTTTACAGAGAATGACTCTTGATAAACAGGTATAACCTATTCTATGTTAATCTCAATAATTATCTAACGCCATGTATTCAGTAATAATATCTAATACCATCTTTTTTCTAATAATTTCAATGTTTTATTGTATGACAATATAAACTGCATATTGTATTAAGTTGATATGTTTTTATATATGACCTGCTGTTATATTGTTGTACTCCACTATAAGGAGTTATAACATGATGTCAACAACTTATATTATATCTATGTACTCCACTATAAGGAGTTATAACGTGTGTGTGTGTGTGTGTGTGTGTGTGTGTGTGTGTGTGTGTGTGTATTTTTGTTTCTTGTGAGTGGGATAGAAAAAGAGAGAGAGAGAGAGTTGGTGTGTTTTTGTCTCTTGTATGTGAGAGAGAGAGGGAGCAAGAGAAAATGTGTGTGTGTGTGTGTGTGTGTTCTAAATCTAGAATAAAATGACTGAGTGTAGTTGGACTGACACACACACACACACACACACACAGACCTTTACTCCTTTTTGTACTGGTATTTACTTTGAATATAACCTGTATTTTAATGAGATAGTAGCCTATACTTTCGGTACATTGGAATGCCTTGATTCACCCAAAGTATGCCAGGAAATAATACCAGATGAGTAAAAAATAATTGTGGCCTGATGTTGCTGGCAATAGTTTGTTGGAATTATTTGCTTTGATTGTAAACTGTGATTTAATAAACACAAAAAGTTTGCATTTGTAGCAGATCAGTGTTTTATTATCAGTCCACCTTTGTTTATTAAAGTATTTTTTATCTGTGATGGACAGTGAGGGTGAAGTGATTCATACATACATAGAAGGAATAAAGAACTGATGATAAACAACATTACTCTATAAAAAAGAAAAAAGAAAAACACACACAGACACAGGAGAATAGACATTTGGAGAATCTGTAAGTTCAGACTTTTGCTGTAATGAAACGTAGGTATTGACCAAGACGATGAAGCACACACACACACACACACACACACACACACACACACACACACACACAAACGTTTTCTCTCTCTTATACACACACACACACACACACGTTCTCTCTCTCTTATATATACACACACACACACACATACACGTTCTCTCTCTCTCTCTCTCCCTCTCTCTTATACACACACACACACGTTCTCTCTCTCTCTCTTACACACACACACACACACACACACTCACAGTGGTAGTGGCTGACAGTGGTAATAAGCGAACGTGTTTGTGTAGGCGTCTCTGAGCTTCGGGATATTTTGAAGACAACAAGTGGAGCCCGGCTATATTCTCCACTTGGCTCACCTGGTAAAGTTTAATATAAGGGTGAGTGGACGAGAAAATCCTGTCTCCAAAAGTTTATAACTAAAAGGAAAGGCTATAGTTAATTAATTAAGGACCCTGTGGTCGTGTTTGAGACTTCGTGGCTTCTGATTCCTCCTGACCATACCACGAAACAAGCTCCTTCCATATAGGTGTGTGTGTGTGTGTGTGTGCATTGGAGGCTTCTGATTCCTCCTGACCATGCCGCGAAACAAGCTACTTCAATATAGGTGTGTGTGTATGTAAATTGGAGGCTTCTGATTCCTCCTGTCTATGCCACGAAACAAGCTCCTTCCATATAGGTGTGTGTATTTCATGGCAATATTTGAAGGACTCACTAACCTCCAATTTTCTGACTGCAACACGGAGTCCCTTAAAGAAGGAAATAAAAAATAATGAAAGCATCGGTGACGAAAGTGAATTTAGCTAGACATGGCTGTGAGAAATACCAGGCAGAGAGAAACAGTAACGAGCACTAATAAGTTTACAGCCCTGGTTGAAGCTTTGAGCAGGACAAACTCACCAACGAAGTAATTCCAATGGAGATCTTTTTATTGTGCATTTATTTACTGTCTCTAGGTATTCCAAACATACCTGAATACTTATTAGTGCTGGTGACAGTACAATGGAGATGTTATTGTGCATTTATTTACTGTCTATAGGTATTCCAAACATACCTGTATACCTATTAGTGCTGGTGACTGTACAATGGAGATGCTATTGTGCATTTATTTACTGTCTCTAGGTATTCCAAACACACCTGTATACCTATTAGTGCTGGTGACTGTACATCAGATGATAAAACAGAGAGAGGTGAAGAAGTAGGGATAGTGAAGGGAAAGGAAGAGAATATGAAATTCAAATTAAAAGGGTTACACATTTTTTTTTCTATACCTCAATCTCGGGACTATAGGCTGTCAGTAGCCCGTGACTCTTGCGAGGCCCCGAGATTACTGGGTGTTGCACCAGATGAGACAGTGGAGCTTGGTGGTGATGTTGGTACCGTAGCTTCTCTTCTATCCCACTAGATGACCTACACCTTATTTATACACGTCACTATACAGGAAACAAGAGGAGTTACACACACACACAAACACACTAGATGAGACAGTGGAGCTTGGTGGTAGTGATGTTGGTACAGTAGCTTCTCTTCTGTCCCACTAGATGACCCACACCTTATATATACACATCACTATACAGGAGAGAGCAGATACACCGTCTCTCACAGCATCTCTTAATATTGTCTGGCATCTTCTATGTTGTGAGGTGACGACGATGTAGGGGATATTTTCTTGACGTGTCTGCGAAGCCAGGATAATTGACAAACAGCTGAACCCTACTCAGAGCTAGAATATTTTCAAAATACAGGCCCTAAACATGCTGAAAATCGATATTTTAGGTGCCGAAAGTCAATATGTGCATTCATCTTCTGTACCCGTTTATATCCCAAATTCAGGCTCAAAACATCCGAAAATTCGTTATTTTGAGGTCCCAGAAGCGATATGTACATGCCTACTCCGTGCTATAATATTTTCAAAAAATAGGCCAAAAACATGCCGAAAATCGATATTTTTGGTGCCCAAAGTCGATATGTGGATGCATCTTCTGTACCCGTTTACGTCCCAAATTCATGCAAAAAACACCCGAAAATTCGATATTTTTGGGTCCCAGAAGCTATCTGTTAATGATACTCTGAATTAGAATATTTTCAAAATACAGGCCTAAAACATGCTGATAATCGATATTTTATGTGCCCGAAGTCGATATGTGCAAGCATCTTCTGCAATCGTTTTTATCCCAAATTCAGGCTCAAAACACCCGAAAAATCGATATTTTTGGGTCCCAGAAGCGATCTGTACGTGCCCACTCAGTGCTAGATTTTTCTCAAACTATAGGCCCAAAACCTGCTAAAAATCGATATTTTTGGTGCCCAAAGTCGATATGTGGATGCATCTTCTGTACCGGTTTATATCCCAAAATCAGGCTCAAAACACCCTAAAATTCGGTATTTTTGTGTCCCAAAAGCGATCTCTACATGTCTACTCAGTGTTAGAATAATTTTAGAATACAGGCCCAAAACATGATGAAAATAGATATTTTAGGTGCGCAAAGTCGATATGTGCATGCATCTTTTGTACTCGTTTATATCTCAAATTCAGTTTTAAAATATCCGAAAACTCGATATTTTAGATTCACAGAAGCGATCTGTACATGCCTACTTATTGCTAGAATATTTAAAAAAATTGACCCAAAACCTACTAAAAATCGATATTTTTGGTGCCCTAAGTCGATATGTGGATGCATCTTCTATACCTGTTTATATCCCAAAATCAGGCTCAAAACACCAGAAAATTCGATATTTCTGGGTCCCAGAAGTGATCTGTACATGCCTAGTCAGTGCTAGAATATTTTCAAAATACAGGCCAAAAACATTCTGTAAATCGATATTTGAGGTGCAAAAAGTCGATATGTGCATCCATATTCTGTACTCGTTTATATCCCAAATTCAGGCTCAAAACACCCGAAAATTCGATATTTTTGGGTCCCAGAAGCGATCTGTACATGCCTACTCAGTGACAGAATATTTTCAAAATACAGGCCCAAAACATGCTGAAAATCGATATTTTAAGTGTCCAAAGTCGATATGTGCATGCATCTTCAGTACCCGTTTATATCTCAAATTCAAATTCAAATCACCCGAAAATTTGATATTTTTGGGTCCCAGAAGCGATCTGTACATGCCAACTCATTGACAGAATATTTTCCAAATACAGGCCCAAAACATGCTGAAAATCGATATTTTAGGTGCCCAAAGTCGATATGTGCATGCATCTTCTGTACCCGTTTATATCTCAAATTCAGGCGCAAAGCACCCGAAAATTCGATATTTTTGGGTCCCAGAAGCAATCTGTACATAATTACTCCGTGTTAGAGTATATTCAAAATACAGGCCCAAAACATGCTGAAGATAGATATTTTAGGTGCCGAAAATCAACATGTGTTTATTTCTTTCTACACGTTCATATTACTAATTCAGGCTCAAAACACCCGAAACTTCGATATTTTGGGGTCCCAGAAGCGATCTGTACATGCCTACTCAGTTCTAGAATATTTTCAAAATATAGGCCAAAAACATGCTGTAAATCGATATTTTAGGTGCAAAAAGTTGATATGTGCATGCATATTCTGTAATCGTTTATATCGCAAATTCAGGCTCAAAACGCCCGAAAATTCGATATTTTAGGGTCACATATGCGATCTGTACATGCCTACTCAGTGCTAGAATATTTTCAAAATATAGGCTCAAAACATGCTAAAAATCGATATTTTGGGTGACAAAAGTCGATATGTGAATGCATTTTCTGTACCCATTTATATCTCAAATTCAGGCTCAAAACACCTGAATATTCGATTTTATTGGGGCCCAAAAGAGATTTGTACATGCTTAATCAGTGAAAGAATATTTTCAAAATACAGGCACAAAACATGCTGAAAATCGATATTTTAGGTGCCCAAAGTCGATATGTGCATGAATCTTCTGTACACGCTTATATCTCAAATTCAGGCTCAAAACACCCGAAATTCGATATATATGGGTCCCAGAAGCGATCTGTACATGCCTACTCAGTGCTAGAATATTTTCAAAATATTGGCTCAAAACATGATAAAAATCGATAATTTAGGTGTCCAAAGTCTATATGTGCATGCATCTTCAGAAACCCGATTATATCTTAAATTCAGGCTCAAAGCACTCAAAAATTCGATATTGTAGGGTCCCAGAAGCGATCTGTACCTGCCTACTCAGTGCTAAAATATTTTCAAAAAATAGGCCCAAAACATGCTAAAAATCGATATTTTGGGTGCCCAAAGTCGATAGGTATATGCATCTTCTGTACCCGTTTATATCTTAAATTCAGGCTCAAAACACCCGAATATTCGATTTTATTGGGGTCCAGAATCGATCTGTACATGCCTACTCGGTGTAAGAATATTTTCAAAATATAGGCCCAAAACATGCTAAAATTCGAGATTTTGGGTGCCTAAAGTCGATATGTGCATGCATCTTCTGTAAACGTTTATATCTCAAATTAAGGCTCAAAACACCCGAAAATTCGATATTTTTTGGACCCAGAAGCGATCTGGACATGCATACTCCGTGTTGGAGTATTTTCAAAATACAGGACCAAAACATGCTAAAAATAGATATTTTAGGTGCCCAAAGTCAACATGTGTATATTTCTTCTGTACCCGTTTATATCCCAAATTCAGGCTCAAAACACCCGAATATTCGATATTTTAGGGTCCCAGAAGCGATCTGTACATGCCTACTCAGTGCTAAAATATTTTCAAAATATAGGCCCAAAACATGCTAAAAATCGATATTTTGGGTGCCCAAAGTCGATTTGTGCATGCATCTTCTGTACCCGTTTATATTTCAAAATATGGCTCAAAACACGCGAATAATCGATTCGATTGGGGCCCAGAAGCGATCTGTACGTGCCTACTCAGTGACAGATTTTTTCAAAACACAGCCCCAAAACATGCTGAAAATCGATATTTTAGGTGCCCGAAGTCAATATGTGCATGCATCTTCTGTACCCGCTTACATCTGAAATTCAGGCTCAAAACACCCGAAATTCGAAATTTTTGGGTCCCAGAAGTGATCTGTACATGCCTACACAGTACTAGAATGTTTTCAAAATATAGGCTCAAAACATGCTAAAAATCGATATTTTAGGTGTCCAAAGTCGATATGTGCATGCATCTTCTGTATCCGTTTATATTTCAAATTCAGGCTCATAGCACCCGAAAATTCGATATTTTTGGGTTCCAGAAGCGATCTGTACATGCCTACTCTGTGTTAGAGTATTTTCAAAATACAGGACCAAAACATGCTGGAAATAGATATTTTATGTGTCCAAAGTCGAAATGTGCATGCATCTTCTGTACCCGTTTATATCTCAAATTCAGGTTCAAAACACCCGAAAATTCGATATTTTTGGATCCCAGAAGCGATCTGTACATGCCTACTCAGTGCTAAAATATTTTCAAAATATTGGCCCAAAACATGCTAAAAATCGATATTTTGTGTGCCCAAAGTCGATATGTGCATGCATCTTCTGTACCCGTTTATATCTGAAATTCAGGCTCGAAACACCCGAATATTTGATTTTATTGGGGCCCTGAAGCGATTTGTACATGCCTACTCAGTGACAGAATATATTCAAAATACAGGCCCAAAACATGCTGAAAATCGATATTTTAGGTGTCCAAACTCGATATGTGCATGCATCTTCAGTACCCGTTTATATCTCAAATTCAGGCTCAAAACACCCGAAAATTCGATATTTTTTAGTCCCAGAAGCGATCTGTACATGCTTACTCCGTGTTAGAGTATTTTCAAAATTCAGTTCCAAAACATGCTGAAAATAGATAGATATTTTAGGTGTCCAAATTCAACATCTGTATATTTCTTCTGTACCCGTTTATATTCCAAATTCAGGCTCAAAATACCCGAAAATTCGATATTTTTGGATCCCAGAAGCGATCTGTTCATGCCTACTCAGTGCTAAAATATTTTCAAAATATTTGCCCAAAACATGCTAAAAATCGAAATTTTGTGTGCCCAAAGTCGATATGTGCATGCATCTTCTGTACCCGTTTATATATGAAATTCAGGCTCAAAACACCCGAATATTCGACTTTATTGGGGCCCAGAAGCGATCTGTACATGCCTACTCGGTACTAGAATATTTTCAAAATATAGGCTAAAAACATGCTAAAAATCGAGATTTTGGGTGCCTAAAGTCGATATGTGCATGCATCTTCTGTACCCATTTATATCTCAAATTCAGGCTCAAAACACCCGAAATTCGATATTTTTGGGTCCCAGAAGCAATCTGTACATGCCTACTCAGTGCTAGAATATTATCAAAATATAGGCTCAAAACATGCTAAAAATCGATAATGTAGGTGCCCAAAGTCGATATGTGCATGCATCTTCTGTACCCGTTTATATCTGAAATTCAGGCTCAAAACTCCCGATAATCGATATTTTTGGGTCTCAGAAGCGATCTGTACATGACTACTCAGTTCTAGAATATCTTCAAAATCCAGGCCCAAAACATGCTGAAAATAGATATTTTAGGTGCCTAAGTCAATATGTGCATGCATCTTCTGTACCCGTTTATATCCCATGTGTATATTTCTTCTGTACACGTATATCTCTCAAATTCAGGCTCAAAACACCCGAATATTCTACTTTATTGGGGCCCAGAAACGATCTGTACATGCCTACTCTGTACTAGAATATTTTCAAAATATAGGCTCAAAACATGCTAAAAATCGAGATTTTGGGTGCCTAAAGTCGATATGTGCATGCATCTTCTTTACCCATTTATATCTCAAATTCAGGTTCAAAACACCCGAATATTCAATTTTATTGGGGCCCAGAAGCGATCTGTACATGCCTACTCAGTGCTAGAATATTTTCAAAATATAGGCTTAAAACATGCTTAGAATCGATAATTTATGTGTCCAAAGTCTATATGTGCATGCATCTTTAGTACCCGTTTATATCTCAAATTCAGGCTCAAAACACTTGAAAATTCGGTATTTTTGGGTCCCAGAAGCGATCTGTACATGCCTACTTTGTGTTAGAGTATTTTCAAAATACAGGTCCAAAACATGCTGAAAATCGATAATTTCGGTGTCCAAATTCAATATGTGCTTGCATCTTCTGTACCCGTTTATATCTCAAATTCATGCTCAAAACCCGAATATTTGATTTTATTGGGGCCCAGAAACGATTTGTACATGCCTACTCCGTGTTAGAGTATTTTTAAAATACAAGCCCAAAGCATGCTGAAAATAGATATTTTAGGTGCCAAAAATCAACATGTGCATGCATCTTCTGTACCCGTTTATATCTGAAATTCAGGCTCAAAACACCCGAAATTCGAAATTTTTGGGTACCAGAAGCAATCTGTACATGCCTACTCAGTGCTAGAATATTATCAAAATATAGGCTCAAAACATGCTAAAAATCGATAATGTAGGTGCCCAAAGTCGAAATGTGCATGCATCTTCTGTACCCGTTCATATCTGAAATTTAGGCTCAAAACTCTCGATAATCGATATTTTTGGGTCTCACAAGCGATCTGTGCATGCCTACTCAGTTCTAGAATATATTCAAAATAAAGGCTCAAAACATGCTAAAAATCGATAATTTAGGTGCCCAAAGTCGATATGTGCATGCATCTTCTGTATCCGTTTATATCTCAAATTCAGGCTCAAAGCACCCGAAAATTCGATATTTTTTGGTCCCAGAAGCGACCTGTACATGCCTACTCCGTGTTAGAGTATTTTTAAAATACAGGCCCAAAACATCCTGAAATAGATATTTTAGGTGCCCAAAATCAACATGTGTATATTTCTTCTGAACCCGTTTATATCCCAAATTCAGACTCAAAACACCCGAAAAATCGATATTTTTGTGTCCCAGAAGCGATCTGTACATGCCTACTCCGTGTTAGAGTATTTTCAAAATACAGGACAAAAAACATGCTGAAAATAGATATTTTAGGTGCCCAAAGTCAACATGTGTTTATTTCTTCTGTACCAGTTTACATCCCAAATTTAGGATCAAAACACCCGAAAATTCGATATTTTAGGGTCACAGATGCGATCTGTACATGCCTACTCAGTGCTAGAATATTTTCAAAATATAGGCTCAAAACATGCTAAAAATCGATAATTTATGTGTCCAAAGTCTATATGTGCATGCATCTTCTCTACCCGTTTATATCTCAAATTCAGGCTCAAAACACCCGTAAATTCTATATTTTTGGGTCCCAGAAGCGATCTGTACATGCCTACTCCGTGTTAGAGTATTTTTAAAATACAGGCCCAAAACATGCTGAAAATCGATATTTTAGGTGTCCAAATTCATTTTGTGCATTCATCTTCTGTACCCGTTTATATCTCAAATTCAGGCTCATGGCACCCAAATATTTGATTATATTGGGTCCCAGAAGCGATTTGTACATGACTACTTCTTGCTAGAATGTTTTCAAGATACATACCTAAAACATGCTCAAAATCGATATTTTAGGTGCAAATAGTCGATATGTGCATGCATCTTCAGTACCCGTTTATATCTCAAATTAAGGCTCAAAACATCCGAAAAATCGATATTTTAAGGTCCAAGAAGCGATTTGTACATTCCTACTCCTTGCTAGAATGTTTTCAAGATACAGACCCAAAACATGCTCAAAATCGATATTTTAGGTGCAAAAAGTCAATATGTGCATGCATCTTCAGTACCCGTTTTATTTCATATTCAGGCTCAAAACACCCGAAAATTCGATATTTTTGGGTCCCAGAAGCTATCTGTACATGCCTACTCCGTGTTAGAGTATATTCAAAATACAGGCCCAAAACATGCTGAAAATAGATATTTTAGGTGCCAAAAATCAACATGTGTATATTTCTTCTGTACCCGTTTATATCACAAATTCAAACACCCGAATACTCAATGTGATTGGAGCCCAGAAGCGATCTGTACATGCCTACTCAGTGACATAATATTTTCATAATACAGGCCCAAAACTTGCTGAAAATAGATATTTTAGGTGCCCAAAGTCAACATGTGTATATTTCTTCTGTACCCGTTTATATCCCAAATTCAGGATCAAAACACCCGAAAATTCGATATTTTTGGGTCCCAAAAGCGGTCTGTCCATGCCTACTCAGTGCTAGAATATTTTCATAATACAGGCCTAAAACATGCTGAAAATCGATATTTTAGGTGTCCAAAGTCGATATGTGCATACATCTTCAGTTCCCGTTTATATCTCAAATTCAGGCTCAAAACACATGAAAATTCGATATATTTGGGTCCCAGAAGCGAACCTTATATGCCTACTCAGTAATAGAATATTTTCAAAATAGATGCCCAAAACATGCTGAAAATCGATATTTTGGGTGCCCAAAGTCGATATGTGCATGCATCTTCTGTACCCATTTATATCTCAAATTTACGCTCAAAACACCCGAATATTCGATTTTATTGGGGCCCAGAAGCAATATGTACATGCCTACTCTGTGACAGAATAATTTTAAAATACAGGTCCAAAACATGCAGAAAATCGATATTTTAGGTGTCCAAAGTCGATATGTGCATACATCTTCAGTTCCCATTTATATCTCAAATTCAGGCTCAAAACACATGAAAATTCGATATATTTGGGTCCCAGAAGCGAACCTTATATGCCTACTCAGTAATAGAATATTTTCAAAATAGATGTGTCTCAGTGTTAGAATATTTTAAACATACAGGCCCAAAACATGCTGAAATTCGATATTTTAGGTGCCCAAAGTTAAAATGTGCATGCATCTTCTGTACGCGTATATCCCAAATTCAGGCTCAAACCACCCGAAGTTCGATATTTTTTTGTACCAGAAGCGATCTGTACATGCCTACTCCTTTTTAGAGTATTTTCAAAATAGGGGCAGAGTACAAGCTGAAAATCGATATTTTAGGTGCCCAAGTCAATATGTGTATGCATCTTCTGTACCCGTTTACATCCCAAATTCAGGCTCAAAACACCCGAAAATTCTATATTTTTTTGTCCCAGAAGCAATATGTACATGCCTACACAGTGCTAGAATGTTTTCAAAATATAGACTCAAAATATGTTAAAAATCGATATTTTGTGTGCCCAAAGTTGATATGTGCATGCATCTTCTTTACCCGTTTATATCTCAAATTCTGGCTCAAAACACCCGAAAATTCGATATTTTTGGGTCCCAGATGCGATCTGTATATGCCTACTCAGTGCTAGAATGTTTTCAAAATATAGGCTGAAAACATGCTGAAAATCGATATTTTAGGTGACCAAAGTCGATATGTACATGCATCTTCTGTACCCGTTTATATCTCAAATTCAGGCTCAAAACACCCAAAAATTCATTATTTTTGGGTCCCAGAAGCGATCTGTACATGCCTACTCCGTGTTACAGTATTTTCAAAATACATGCCCAAAACATGCTGAAAATAGTTTTTTTTGGTGCCCAAAATCAACATGTGTATATTTCTTCTGTACCCGTTTATATCCCAAATTCAGGCTCAAAACACCCGAAAATTCGTTATTTTTGGGTCCAAGAAGCGATCTGTACATGCCTACTCCGTGGTAGAGTATTTTCATAATACAGGCCTAAAACATGCTGAAAATCGATATTTTAGGTGTCCAAAGTCGATATGTTCATGCATCTTCAGTACCCGTTTATATCTCAAATTCAGGCTTAAAACACCCGAAATTCGATATTTGTGGGTTCCAGTAGCGATCTGTACATGCATACACAATAACAGAATATTTTCAAAATACATGCCCATAACATGCTGAAAATCGATATTTTGGGTGGCCAAAGTCGATATCTGCACCCGAAAATTCCATATTTTTGGGTTCCAGAAGCGATCTGTAAATGGCTACTAAGTGTTAGAGTATTTTCAAAATAAAGGCAGAGTACAAGCTGAAAATCGATATTTTAGGTGCCCATGTCAATATGTGCATGCATGTTCAATACCCGTTTATATCTCAAATTCAGGCTCAAAATGCCTGAAAACTCGATATTTTTGTGTCCCAGAAGCGATCTGTACATGCCTACGCACTGCTAGAATGTTTACAAAATATAGGCCCAAACATGCTAAAAATCGATATTTTAGGTGTCCAAAGTTGATATGTGCATTCATCTTCTGTACCCGTTTATATCACAATTTCAGGCTCAAAACACCCGAAAATTCGATATTTTTGGGTCTCAGAAGCGATCTGTACATGCCTACTCAATATTAGAGTATTATCAAAATACAGGCCCAAAACATGCTGAAAATCGATATTTTAGGTGTCCAAAGTAGATATGTGCATGCATCTTCAGTACCCGTTTATATCTCAAATTCAGGCTCAAAACACCCGAAAATTGGACATTTTGGGGTCCCAGATGCGATCTGTACATGCCTACTCCTTGCTAGAATGTTTTCAAGATACCTACCCAAAACATGTTCAAAATCGATATTTTAGGTGCAAATAGTCGATATGTGCATGCATCTTCAGTACCCGTTTATATCTCAAATTCTGGCTCAAAACACCCGAAAATTCGATAGTTTTTTGTCCCAGAAGCGATCTGTACATGCCTACTCAATGTTACAATATTTTCAAAATACAGGCCCAAAACATGCTGAAAATCGATATTTTAGGTGTCCAAAGTAGATATGTGCATGCATCTTCAGTACCCGTTTATATCTCAAATTCAGGCTCAAAACACCCGAAAATAGGACATTTTGGGGTCCCAGAAGCGATCTGTACATGCCTACTCCTTGCTAGAATGTTTTCAAGATACCTACCCAAAACATCCTCAAAATCGATATTTTAGGTGCAAATAGTCGATATGTGCGTGCATCTTCAGTACCCGTTTATATCTCAAATTCTGGCTCAAAACACCCGAAAATTGGACATTTTGGGGTCCCAGATGCGATCTGTACATGCCTACTCCTTGCTAGAATGTTTTCAAGATACCTACCCAAAACATGTTCAAAATCGATATTTTAGGTGCAAATAGTCGATATGTGCATGCATCTTCAATACCCGTTTATATCTCAAATTCTGGCTCAAAACACCCGAAAATTCGATAGTTTTTTGTCCCAGAAGCGATCTGTACATGCCTACTCAATGTTACAATATTTTCAAAATACAGGCCCAAAACATGCTGAAAATCGATATTTTAGGTGTCCAAAGTAGATATGTGCATGCATCTTCAGTACCCGTTTATATCTCAAATTCAGGCTCAAAACACCCGAAAATTGGATATTTTGGGGTCCCAGAAGCAATCTGTACATGCCTACTCCGTATTAGAGTATATTCAAACTACAGGCCCAAAACATGCTGAAAATCGATATTTTAGGTGTCCAAAGTAGATATGTGCATGCATCTTCAGTACCCGTTTATATCTCAAATTCAGGCTCAAAACACCCGAAAATTGGATATTTTGGGGTCCCAGAAGCAATCTGTACATGCCTACTCAATGTTAGAATATTTTCAAAATACAGGCACAAGAACAAGTTAAAAATCGATATTATAGGTGCCCTAAATCGATATGTGCATGCATCTTCAGTACCCGTTTATATCTCAAATTCTGGCTCAAAACACCCGAAAATTCGATATTTTTTTGTCCCAGAAGCGATCTGTACATGCCTACTCAATGTTAGAATATTTTCAAAATACAGGCACGAAAACAATTAAAAAATCGATATTTTAGGTGCCCAAAATCGATATGTGCATGCATCTTCTGTACCCGTTTATATCTCAAATTCTGGCTCAAAACACCCAAAAAATAGATATTTTTGTGTCATAGAAGCGATCTGTACATGCCTACTCCGTGTTAGAGTGTTTTCAAAATACAGGCCCGAAATATGCTGAAAATCGAAATTATAGGTGCCCAAAGTCGATATGTGCATGCATTTTCTGTACCCGTTTATATCTAAAATTCAGTCTCAAAACACCCGAAAATTCGATATTTTTGGGTCCCAGAAGCGATCTGTACATGCCTACTCAGTGACAGAATATTTTCAAAATACAGGCCCAAAACATGCTGAAAATCGGTATTTTATGTGCCCAAAGTCGATATGTGCATGCATCTTTAATAACCGTTTATATCTCAAATTTAGGATCAAAACAACCGAAAATTTAATATATTTGGGTTCCTGAAGCGATCTGTACATGCCTACGCAGTGCTAGAATGTTTTCAAAATATAGGCCCAAAACATGCTAAAAATCGATATTTTAGGTGTCCAAAGTCGATATGTGCATGCATCTTCTGTACCCGTTTATATCTCAAATTCAGGCTCAAAACACCCAAAAATTCGATATTTTTGGGTCCAAGAAGCACTCTGTACATGCCTACTCCGTGTTAGAGTATTTTCAAAATACAGGCCCAAAACATGCTGAAAATAGATATTTTTGGTTCCCAAAATCAATATGTGTATATATCTTCTGTACCCGTTTATATCCCAAATTCAGGCTCAAAACACCCGAAAATTCGTTATTTTTGGGTCCAAGAAGCGATCTGTACATGCCTACTCCGTGTTAGAGTATTTTCATAATACAGGCCCAAAACATGCTGAAAATCGATATTTTAGGTGTCCAAAGTCGATATGTGTCGTGTACCCGTTTATATCTCAAATTCAGGCTCAAAACACCCGAAATTCGATATTTTTGGGTTCCAGTAGCGATCTGTACATGCATACACAGTAACAGAATATTTTCAAAATACATGCCCATAACATGCTGAAAATCGATATTTTGGGGGCCCAAAGTCGATATGTGCACCCGAAAATTCCATATTTTTGGGTCCCAGAAGCGATCTGTAAATGGCTACTAAGTGTTAGAGTATTTTCAAAATAAAGGCAGAGTACAAGCTGAAAATCGATATTTTAGGTGCCCATGTCAATATGTGCATGCATGTTCAATACCCGTTTATATCTCAAATTCAGGCTCAAAACACCTGAAAACTCGATATTTTTGTGTCCCAGAAGCGATTTGTACATGCCTACGCACTGCTAGAATGTTTACTAAATATAAGCCTAAACATGCTAAAAATCGATATTTTAGGTGTCCAAAGTTGATATGTACCCGTTTATATTACAAATTCAGGCTCAAAACACCCGAAAATTCGATATTTTTGGGTCCCAGAAGCGATCTGTACATGCCTACTCACTATTAGAGTATTATCAAAATACAGGCCCAAAACATGCTGAAAATCGATATTTTAGGTGTCCAAAGTAGATATGTGCATGCATCTTCTGTACCCGTTTATATCTCAAATTCAGGCTCAAAACACCCGAAAATTGGACATTTTGGGGTCCCAGAAGCGATCTGTACATGCCTACTCCTTGCTAGAATGTTTTCAAGATACCTACCCAAAACATGTTCAAAATCGATATTTTAGGTGCAAATAGTCGATATGTGCATGCATCTTCAGTACCCGTTTATATCTCAAATTCAGGCTTAAAACACCCGAAATTCGATATTTGTGGGTTCCAGTAGCGATCTGTACATGCATACACAGTAACAGAATATTTTCAAAATACATGCCCATAACATGCTGAAAATCGATATTTTGGGGGCCCAAAGTCGATATGTGCACCCGAAAATTCCATATTTTTGGGTCCCAGAAGCGATCTGTAAATGGCTACTAAGTGTTAGAGTATTTTCAAAATAAAGGCAGAGTACAAGCTGAAAATCGATATTTTAGGTGCCCATGTCAATATGTGCATGCATGTTCAATACCCGTTTATATCTCAAATTCTGGCTCAAAACACCTGAAAACTCGATATTTTTGTGTCCCAGAAGCGATCTGTACATGCCTACGCACTGCTAGAATGTTTACAAAATATAGGCCTAAACATGCTAAAAATCGATATTTTAGGTGTCCAAAGTTGATATGTGCATTCAACTTCTGTACCCGTTTATATCACAAATTCAGGCTCAAAACACCCGAAAATTCGATATTTTTGGGTCCCAGAAGCGATCTGTACATGCCTACTCCATATTATAGTATTTTCAAGATACAGGCCCAAAACATGCTGAAAATCGATATTTTAGGTGTCCAAAGTAGATATGTGCATGCATCTTCAGTACCCGTTTATATCTCAAATTCAGGCTCAAAACGCCCGAAAATTCGATATTTTGGGGTCTCAGAAGCGATCTGTTTATGCCTACTCCTTGCTAGAATGTTTTCAAGATACATACCCAAAACATGCTCAAAATCGATATTTTAGGTGCAAATAGTCGATATGTGCATGCATCTTCAGTACCCGTTTATATCTCAAATTCTGGCTCAAAACACCCGAAAATTCGATATTTTTTTGTCTCAGAAGCGATCTGTACATGCCTACTCAATGTTAGAATATTTTCAAAATACAGGCACAAAAACAATTAAAAAATCGATATTTTAGGTGCCCAAAATCGATATGTGCATGCATCTTCTGTACCCGTTTATATCTCAAATTCAGGCTCAAAACACCCAAAAAGTAGATATTTTTGGGTCATAGAAGCGATCTGTACAGTCTGTGCGAAAGGTTAAGGTCGGGCGGCTGCGTAATATTGGGTCTCTGCAGGTTTCCTTGAAATCGATTTATTAGGGCATTCTGAGGAGTGATTTAAATTATCCATTATCCACCAACAACTGGCAACTCTTACTGCGCGAGTAAGCATAGATGAAAGTGAAACGTTTAAATTTAGTAAGCCTAGTGGTCTTGATTTATAGGAGGAGTGCATTTTTTGTATGGAAGTTCTTACGCTTGGATTTTCTGTGACAGTTCATTCTCTCACATTATCAAACAATGCCTAGGAGGGTAACAACGAATGAAGACATTGCCTCAATAATTACTTTGAATAAAGATAACTTTAAGGGGGTGCGGGAATAATGGGACAGGCTTGGGGGGGATTTTGGTGGGTGCGGGAGTAGGGGGACAGGCTTGGGGGGTGGGGTTAGGTGGGTGCGGGAATAGGGGACAGGCTTTCTACCCACCTCAAGCCTATCACCCCCCAAACCCCCCGCCCCCCAAGCCTGTCCCCTACTCCCGCACCCCCTTAAACCATCAGAAATTGCAGATAAAACTGATATTACGGCAAGTGTGGTGAGGAGGAGGTGAGGCTAACTTACCTCACCACAAACCCAATTCAGGACGTCCCAAATTAACCACTCGCATGACCAGAAGTATTCTTTCTCGGCAAGTTAGTAATAACCCAAGACTGACAGCAAGGCAACTTAAGGAAAACAACTCACAAATATTAGGAAATGTGGCTATTCGTACTATCCAAGATGTGTTGTGCAAAGACCTTGGTTACCGCAGCTACCGTGCACGCCGTAAGCCATTATTATCCGCCGTACACACGATACAACGGCGTCAATTTGCAGAAAAATATCTAACCTGGAGTAAAAACGACTGGAAATCAGTACTTTGGAGTGATGAAGCTACCTTTTCTGTTACTGGGGGTAGCTACGATACAGTGAACCGTAAACGTGGTAGTGATCCGTATGACTCCCACTACACAATCAAAACAGTGAAACACCTTGATTATGTAATGGTATGGGGATGTTTTACTTATCATGGGGTAGGAAAACTTGTACTATTGCCAAAGAACGTAAAAATCAATCAGGATGTGTACTATGAATTATTGAATGAAATGTTAGCTGACTCGTTTGAAAAAACACAAGCCACATTTTTAATGCAAGACAAGGCACCACCTCATACTGCCCGTAGTGCTAAAAATTGGCTCCAGGACTATTGTATTAATTACTTTAATGACTGGCCAGCAAACAGTCCAGACTTAAATCCCATTGAGAATTTGTGGGGAATAATGAAAACGAGGCTACGAGACATGGACACATCATCACTACCCAAGCTAGAGTCCACCATCAGCCAACTTTGAGATACATTTCCACCTTTACTTCACCAGAATCTGGCCATGAGTGTTTCTAGAAGGCTGCAAAAGTGCAAAGAGCGTAAGGGAAACACTACAGGCTACTAATTTGCGAGGGTAAATATTATTTGTATAATTACGTTACTATTACATGAAAAGATATCTTGTTGACATTTCTTTATTGGCCATGACCTTAACTTTTCGCGCGTACTGTACATGCCTACTCCGTGTTAGAGTGTTTTCAAAATACAGGACCAAAACATGCTGAAAATCGATATTTTAGGTGCCCAAAGTCGATATGTGCATGCATCTTCTGTACCCGTTTATATCTCAAATTCAGGCACAAAACACCCGAAAATTCGATATTTTTGGGTCCCAGAAGCGATCTGTACATGCCTACTAAGTGACAGAATATTTTCAAAATAAAAGCCCAAAACATGCTGAAAATCGATATTTTATGTGCTCAAAGTCAATATGTGCATGCCTCTTCTGTACCCGTTTATATCCCAAATTCAGGCTCAAAACACCCAAAAATTCGATATTTTTGGGTCCCAGAAGCGATCTGTACATGCCTACTCAATGTTAGAATATTTTCAAAATGCAGGCACAAAAACAAGTTGAAAATCGATATTGTAGGTGCCCCAAATCGATATGTGCATGCATCTTCTGTACACGTTTTTATCTCAAATTTAGGCTTAAAACACCCGAAAATTCTATATTTTTGGGTCCCATAAGCGATCTGTACATGCCTACTCAGTGCTAGAATGTTTTTAAAATATAGGCTTAAAACATGCTGAAAATCGATATTTATGTGCCCAAAGTCAATATGTGCATGCATCTTCAGTACCCGTTTACATCCCAAATTCAGGCTCAAAACAACAGAAATATTCGATATTTTTGGGTCCCAGTGTTAGAATATTTTAAAAATACAGGCCCAAAACATGCTGAAAATCGATATTTTAGGTGCACAAAGTTAAAATGTGCATGCATCTTCTGTACCCGTATATCCCAAATTCAGGCTCAAACTACCCGAAAATTCGATATTTTGGGGTCCCAGAAGCGATCTGTACATGCCTACTCCTTGCTAGAATATTTTTAAAATACAAGTACAAAAACATGCTGAAAATCGATATTTTAGGTGCACAAAGTTAAAATGTGCATGCATCTTCTGTACCCGTATATCCCAAATTCATGCTCAAAACACCCGAATATTCGATTTTATTGGGTCCCAGAAGCGATCTGTACATGCCTACTCCGTGTTAGAGTATTTTCAAAATACAGGCCCAGAACAAGTTGAAAATCGATACTTTAGGTGCCCAAGTCAATATGTGCATGCATCTTCAGTACCCGTTTACATTCCAAATTCAGGCTCAAAACACCCGAAAAATTCGATATTTTTGGGTCCCAAAAGCGATTTGTACATGCCTACGCACTGCTAGAATGTTTTCAAAATATAGGCCTAAACATGCTAAAAATCTATATTTTAGGTGCCCAAAGTTGATATGTGCATTCATCTTCTGTACCCGTTTATATCTCAAATTCAGGCTCAAAACACTCGAAAATTCGATATTTTTGGGTCCAAGAAGCGATCTGTACATGTCTACTCCGTGTTAGAGTATTTTTAAAAAAAACAGGCCCAAAATATGCTGAAAATCGATATTTTAGGTGTCCAAAGTCGATATGTGCATGCATCTTTTGTACCCGTTTATATCTCAAATTCAAGCTCTAAACACCCAATTATTCGATTTTATTGGGTCCCAGAAGCGATCTGTAGATGCCTACTCCATGTTAGAGTATTTTCAAAATACAGGCCCAGAACAAGCTGGAAATCGATATTTTAGGTGCCCAAGTCAATATGTGCATGCATCTTCAGTACCCGTTTACATTCCAAATTCAGGCTCGAAACACCCGAAAAATTTGATATTTTTGGGTCCCAAAAGCGATTTGTACATGCCTACGCACTGCTAGAATGTTTTCAAAATATAGGCCTAAACATGCTAAAAATAGATATTTTTGGTGCCCAAAATCAACATGTGTATATTTCTTCTGTACCCGTTTATATCTCAAATTCAGGCTCAAAACACCCGAAAATTCGTTATTTTTGGATCCAAGAAGCGATCTGTACATGCCAACTCCGTGTTAGAGTATTTTCATAATACAGGCCCAAAACATACTGAAAATCGATATTTTAGGTGTCCAAAGTCGATATGTGCATGCATCTTCAGTACCAGTTTATATCTCAAATTCAGGCTCAAAACACCCGAAATTCGATATTTTTGGGTTCCAGTAGCGATCTGTACATGCATACACAGTAACAGAATATTTTCAAAATACATGCCCATAACATGCTGAAAATCGATATTTTGGGTGAACAAAGTCGATATGTGCATGTATCTTCAATACCCGTTTATATCTCAAATTCAGGCTCAAAACACCCGAAAACTCGATATTTTTGGGTCCCAAAAGCGATTTGTACATGCCTACGCACTGCTAGAATATTTTCAAAATATAGGCCTAAACATGCTAAAAATAGATATTTTTGGTGCCCAAAATCAACATGTGTATATTTCTTCTGTACCCGTTTATATCCCAAATTCAGGCTTAAAACACCCGAAAATTCGTTATTTTTGGGTCCAAGAAGCGATCTGTACATGCCTACTCCGTGTTAGAGTATTTTCATAATACAGGCCCAAAACATACTGAAAATCGATATATTAGGTGTTCAAAGTCGATATGTGCATGCATCTTCAGTACCCGTTTATATCTCAAATTCAGGCTCAAAACACCCGAAATTCGATATTTATGGGTTCCAGTAGCGATCTGTACATGCATACACAGTAACATAATATTTTCAAAATACATGCCCATAACATGCTGAAAATCGATATTTTGGGTGCCCAAAGTCGATATGTGCATGTATCTTCAGTACCCGTTTATATCTCAAATTCAGACTCAAAGCACCCGAAAATTAGATATTTTTGGGTCCCAGAAGCGATCTGTACATGCCTACTCGGTGCTAGAATGTTTTCAAAATATATGCCAAAACATGCTGAAAATAGATATTTTAAGTGCCCAAAGTTGATATGTGCATTCATCTTCTGTACCCGTTTATATCTCAAATTCAGGCTCAAAACACTCGAAAATTCGATATTTTTGGGTCCAAGAAGCGATCTGTACATGTCTACTCCGTGTTAGAGTATTTTTAAAAAAAACAGGCCCAAAATATGCTGAAAATCGATATTTTAGGTGTCCAAAGTCGATATGTGCATGCATCTTTTGTACCCGTTTATATCTCAAATTCAAGCTCTAAACACCCAATTATTCGATTTTATTGGGTCCCAGAAGCGATCTGTAGATGCCTACTCCATGTTAGAGTATTTTCAAAATACAGGCCCAGAACAAGCTGGAAATCGATATTTTAGGTGCCCAAGTCAATATGTGCATGCATCTTCAGTACCCGTTTACATTCCAAATTCAGGCTCGAAACACCCGAAAAATTTGATATTTTTGGGTCCCAAAAGCGATTTGTACATGCCTACGCACTGCTAGAATGTTTTCAAAATATAGGCCTAAACATGCTAAAAATAGATATTTTTGGTGCCCAAAATCAACATGTGTATATTTCTTCTGTACCCGTTTATATCTCAAATTCAGGCTCAAAACACCCGAAAATTCGTTATTTTTGGATCCAAGAAGCGATCTGTACATGCCAACTCCGTGTTAGAGTATTTTCATAATACAGGCCCAAAACATACTGAAAATCGATATTTTAGGTGTCCAAAGTCGATATGTGCATGCATCTTCAGTACCAGTTTATATCTCAAATTCAGGCTCAAAACACCCGAAATTCGATATTTTTGGGTTCCAGTAGCGATCTGTACATGCATACACAGTAACAGAATATTTTCAAAATACATGCCCATAACATGCTGAAAATCGATATTTTGGGTGCACAAAGTCGATATGTGCATGTATCTTCAATACCCGTTTATATCTCAAATTCAGGCTCAAAACACCCGAAAACTCGATATTTTTGGGTCCCAAAAGCGATTTGTACATGCCTACGCACTGCTAGAATATTTTCAAAATATAGGCCTAAACATGCTAAAAATAGATATTTTTGGTGCCCAAAATCAACATGTGTATATTTCTTCTGTACCCGTTTATATCCCAAATTCAGGCTCAAAACACCCGAAAATTCGTTATTTTTGGGTCCAAGAAGCGATCTGTACATGCCTACTCCGTGTTAGAGTATTTTCATAATACAGGCCCAAAACATACTGAAAATCGATATATTAGGTGTTCAAAGTCGATATGTGCATGCATCTTCAGTACCCGTTTATATCTCAAATTCAGGCTCAAAACACCCGAAATTCGATATTTATGGGTTCCAGTAGCGATCTGTACATGCATACACAGTAACATAATATTTTCAAAATACATGCCCATAACATGCTGAAAATCGATATTTTGGGTGCCCAAAGTCGATATGTGCATGTATCTTCAGTACCCGTTTATATCTCAAATTCAGACTCAAAGCACCCGAAAATTAGATATTTTTGGGTCCCAGAAGCGATCTGTACATGCCTACTCGGTGCTAGAATGTTTTCAAAATATATGCCAAAACATGCTGAAAATAGATATTTTAAGTGCCCAAAATCAACATGTGTATATTTCTTCTGTACCCGTTTATATCCCAAATTCAGGCTCAAAACACCCGAAAATTCCATATTTTTGGGTCCCAGAAGCGATCTGTAAATGGCTACTAAGTGTTAGAGTATTTTCAAAATAAAGGCAGAGTACAAGCTGAAAATCGATATTTTAGGTGCCCATGTCAATATGTGCATGCATGTTCAATACCCGTTTATATCTCAAATTCAGGCTCAAAACACCTGAAAACTCGATATTTTTGTGTCCCAGAAGCGATCTGTACATGCCTACGCACTGCTAGAATGTTTACAAAATATAGGCCTAAACATGCTAAAAATCGATATTTTAGGTGTCCAAAGTTGATATGTGCATTCATCTTCTGTACCCGTTTATATCACAAATTCAGGCTCAAAACACCCGAAAATTCGTCATTTTTGGGTCCAAGAAGCGATCTGTACATGCCTACTCCGTGTTAGAGTATATTCAAACTACAGGCCCAAAACATGCTGAAAATCGATATATTAGGTGTCCAAAGTCGATATGTGCATGCATCTTCAGTACCCGTTTATATCTCAAATTCAGGCTCAAAACACCCGAAATTCGATATTTATGGGTTCCAGTAGCGATCTGTACATGCATACACAGTAACAGAATATTTTCAAAATACATGCCCATAACATGCTGAAAATCGATATTTTGGGTGCCCAAAGTCGATATGTGCATGTATCTTCAGTACCCGTTTATATCTCAAATTCAGACTCAAAGCACCCGAAAATTCGATATTTTTGGGTCCCAGAAGCGATCTGTACATGCCTACTCGGTGCTAGAATGTTTTCAAAATATATGCCAAAACATGCTGAAAATAGATATTTTAAGTGCCCAAAATCAACATGTGTATATTTCTTCTGTACCCGTTTATATCCCAAATTCAGGCTCAAAACACCCGAAAATTCCATATTTTTGGGTCCCAGAAGCGATCTGTAAATGGCTACTAAGTGTTAGAGTATTTTCAAAATAAAGGCAGAGTACAAGCTGAAAATCGATATTTTAGGTGCCCATGTCAATATGTGCATGCATGTTCAATACTCGTTTATATCTCAAATTCAGGCTCAAAACACCTGAAAACTCGATATTTTTGTGTCCCAGAAGCGATCTGTACATGCCTACGCACTGCTAGAATGTTTACAAAATATAGGCCTAAACATGCTAAAAATCGATATTTTAGGTGTCCAAAGTTAATATGTGCATTCATCTTCTGTACCCGTTTATATCACAAATTCAGGCTCAAAACACCCGAAAATTCGTCATTTTTGGGTCCAAGAAGCGATCTGTACATGCCTACTCCGTGTTAGAGTATATTCAAACTACAGGCCCAAAACATGCTGAAAATCGATATATTAGGTGTCCAAAGTCGATATGTGCATGCATCTTCAGTACCCGTTTATATCTCAAATTCAGGCTCAAAACACCCGAAATTCGATATTTATGGGTTCCAGTAGCGATCTGTACATGCATACACAGTAACAGAATATTTTCAAAATACATGCCCATAACATGCTGAAAATCGATATTTTGGGTGCCCATAGTCGATATGTGCATGTATCTTCTGTACCCGTTTATATCTCAAATTCAGACTCAAAGCACCCGAAAATTCGATATTTTTGGGTCCCAGAAGCGATCTGTACATGCCTACTCGGTGCTAGAATGTTTTCAAAATATAGGCCAAAACATGCTGAAAATAGATATTTTAAGTGCCCAAAATCAACATGTGTATATTTCTTCTGTACCCGTATATATCCCAAATTCAGACTCAAAACACCCGAAAATTCCATATTTTTAGGTCCCAGAAGCGATCTGTAAATGGCTACTAAGTGTTAGAGTATTTTCAAAATAAAGGCAGAGTACAAGCTGAAAATCGATATTTTAGGTGCCCATGTCAATATGTGCATGCATGTTCAATACCCGTTTATATCTCAAATTCAGGCTCAAAACACCTGAAAACTCGATATTTTTGTGTCCCAGAAGCGATCTGTACATGCCTACGCACTGCTAGAATGTTTACAAAATATAGGCCTAAACATGCTAAAAATCGATATTTTAGGTGTCCAAAGTTGATATGTGCATTCATCTTCTGTACCCGTTTATATCACAAATTCAGGCTCAAAACACCCGAAAATTCGTTATTTTTGGGTCCAAGAAGCGATCTGTACATGCCTACTCCGTGTTAGAGTATATTCAAACTACAGGCCCAAAACATGCTGAAAATCGATATATTAGGTGTCCAAAGTCGATATGTGCATGCATCTTCAGTACCCGTTTATATCTCAAATTCAGGCTCAAAACACCCGAAATTCGATATTTATGGGTTCCAGTAGCGATCTGTACATGCATACACAGTAACAGAATATTTTCAAAATACATGCCCATAACATGCTGAAAATCGATATTTTGGGTGCCCAAAGTCGATATGTGCATGTATCTTCTGTACCCGTTTGTATCTCAAATTCAGGCTCAAAACACCTGAAAACTCGATATTTTTGTGTCCCAGAAGCGATCTGTACATGCCTACGCACTGCTAGAATGTTTACAAAATATAGGCCTAAACATGCTAAAAATAGATATTTTAGGTGTCCAAAGTTGATATGTGCATTCATCTTCTGTACCCGTTTATATCACAAATTCAGGCTCAAAACACCCGAAAATTCGATATTTTTGGGTCCCAGAAGCGATCTGTACATGCCTACTCCGTATTAGAGTATATTCAAACTACAGGCCCAAAACATGCTGAAAATCGATATTTTAGGTGTCCAAAGTAGATATGTGCATGCATCTTCAGTACCCGTTTATATCTCAAATTCAGGCTCAAAACACCCGAAAATTGGATATTTTGGGGTCCCAGAAGCAATCTGTACATGCCTACTCCTTGCTAGAATGTTTTCAAGATACCTACCCAAAACATCCTCAAAATCGATATTTTAGGTGCAAATAGTCAATATATCCGTTTATATCTCAAATTCTGGCTCAAAACACCCGAAAATTTGATAGATTTTTGTCTCAGAAGCGATCTGTACATGCCTACTCAATGTTACAATATTTTCTAATTACAGGCACAAAAACAAGTTAAAAATCGATATTATATGTGCCCAAAATCGATATGTGCATGCATCTTCTGTACCCGTTTATATCTCAAACTCTGGCTTAAAACACCCAAAAAGTCGATATTTTTGGGTCCCAGAAGCGATCTGTACATGCCTACTCCTTATTAAAGTATTTTTTTAAGATACAGGATCAAAACATGCTGAAAATCGATATTATAGATGTCCAAAGTAGATATGTGCATGCATCTTCAGTACCCGTTTATATCTCAAATTCAGGCTCAAAACACCCGAAAATTGGATATTTTGGGGTCCCAGAAGCAATCTGTACATGCCTACTCCGTATTAGAGTATATTCAAACTACAGGCCCAAAACATGCTGAAAATCGATATTTTAGGTGTCCAAAGTAGATATGTGCATGCATCTTCAGTACCCGTTTATATCTCAAATTCAGGCTCAAAACACCCGAAAATTGGATATTTTGGGGTCCCAGAAGCAATCTGTACATGCCTACTCCTTGCTAGAATGTTTTCAAGATACCTACCCAAAACATCCTCAAAATCGATATTTTAGGCGCAAATAGTCAATATATCCGTTTATATCTCAAATTCTGGCTCAAAACACCCGAAAATTCGATAGTTTTTTGTCCCAGAAGCGATCTGTACATGCCTACTCAATGTTACAATATTTTCAAATTACAGGCACAAAAACAAGTTAAAAATCGATATTATATGTGCCCAAAATCGATATGTGCATGCATCTTCTGTACCCGTTTATATCTCAAATTCTGGCTTAAAACACCCAAAAAGTCGATATTTTTGGGTCCCAGAAGCGATCTGTACATGCCTACTCCTTATTAGAGTATTTTTTTAAGATACAGGCCCAAAACATGCTGAAAATCGATATTTTAGATGTCCAAAGTAGATATGTGCATGCATCTTCAGTACCCGTTTATATCTCAAATTCAGGCTCAAAACACCCGAAAATTGGATATTTTGGGGTCCCAGAAGCAATCTGTACATGCCTACTCCGTATTAGAGTATATTCAAACTACAGGCCCAAAACATGCTGAAAATCGATATTTTAGGTGTCCAAAGTAGATATGTGCATGCATCTTCAGTACCCGTTTATATCTCAAATTCAGGCTCAAAACACCCGAAAATTGGATATTTTGGGGTCCCAGAAGCAATCTGTACATGCCTACTCCTTGCTAGAATGTTTTCAAGATACCTACCCAAAACATCCTCAAAATCGATATTTTAGGTGCAAATAGTCAATATATCCGTTTATATCTCAAATTCTGGCTCAAAACACCCGAAAATTCGATAGTTTTTTGTCCCAGAAGCGATCTGTACATGCCTACTCAATGTTACAATATTTTCAAATTACAGGCACAAAAACAAGTTAAAAATCGATATTATATGTGCCCAAAATCGATATGTGCATGCATCTTCTGTACCCGTTTATATCTCAAATTCTGGCTTAAAACACCCAAAAAGTCGATATTTTTGGGTCCCAGAAGCGATCTGTACATGCCTACTCCTTATTAGAGTATTTTTTTAAGATACAGGCCCAAAACATGCTGAAAATCGATATTTTAGATGTCCAAAGTAGATATGTGCATGCATCTTCAGTACCCGTTTATATCTCAAATTCAGGCTCAAAACACCCGAAAATTCGATATTTTGGGGTCTCAGAAGCGATCTGTTCATGCCTACTCCTTGCTAGAATGTTTTCAAGATACATACCCAAAACATGCTCAAAATCGATATTTTAGGTGCAAATAGTCGATATGTGCATGCATCTTCAGTACCCGTTTATATCTCAAATTCTGGCTCAAAACACCCGAGAATTCGATATTTTTTTGTCCCAGAAGCGATCTGTACATGCCTACTCAATGTTAGAATATTTTCAAGTTACAGGAACAAAAACAATTAAAAAATCGATATTTTAGGTGTCCAAAATCGATATGTGCATGCATCTTCTGTACCCGTTTGTATATCAAATTCAGGCTCAAAACACCCAAAAATTCAATTTTTTTGGGTCATAGAAGCGATCT
The DNA here is from genome assembly GCA_033782935.1 of Petrolisthes cinctipes. Lineage (NCBI taxonomy): Eukaryota > Metazoa > Arthropoda > Malacostraca > Decapoda > Porcellanidae > Petrolisthes > Petrolisthes cinctipes. Next base: position 3,695,664 of record JAWQEG010000401.1, on the reverse strand, counting down.
GTACATGCCTACTCCGTGTTAGAGTGTTTTCAAAATACAGGCCCAAAACATGCTGAAAATCGATATTTTAGGTGCCCAAAGTCGATATGAGCATGCATCTTCTGTACCCGTTTATATCTCAAATTCAGGCTCAAAACACCCGAAAATTCGATATTTTTTGGTTCCAGAAGAGATCTGTACATGCCTACTCAGTGACAGAATATTTTCAAAATACAGGCCCAAAACATGCTGAAAATCGATATTTTATGTGCCCAAAGTCGATATGTGCATGCCTCTTCTGTACCCGTTTATATCCCAAATTCTGGCTCATAACACCCAAAAATTCGATATTTTTGGAACCCAGAAGCGATCTGTACATGCCTACTCCGTGTTAGTGTATTTTCAAAATACAGGCCCAGAACATGCTCAAAATCGATATTTTAGGTGCAAAAAGTCGATATGTGCATGCATCTTCAGTACACGTTTATATCTCAAATTCTGGCTCAAAACACCCGAAAATTCAATATTTTTGGGTCCCAGAAGCGATCTGTACATGCCTTCTCAATGTTAGAATATTTTCAAAATGCAGGCACAAAAACAAGTTGAAAATCGATATTGTAGGTGCCCCAAATCGATATGTGCATGCATCTTCTGTACACGTTTTTATCTCAAATTTAGGCTTAAAACACCCGAAAATTCTATATTTTTGGGTCCCATAAGCGATCTGTACATGCCTACTCAGTGCTAGAATGTTTTCAAAATATAGGCCTAAACATGCTAAAAATCGATATTTTAGGTGCCCAAAGTTGATATGTGCATTCATCTTCTGTACCCGTTTATATCTCAAATTCAGGCTCAAAACACTCGAAAATTCGATATTTTTGGGTCCAAGAAGCGATCTGTACATGTCTACTCCGTGTTAGAGTATTTTCAAAATACAGCCCCAAAATATGCTGAAAATCGATATTTTAGGTGTCCAAAGTCGATATGTGCATGCATCTTCTGTACCCGTTTATATCTCAAATTCAAGCTCAAAACACCCGAATATTCGATTTTATTGGGTCCCAGAAGCGATCTGTAGGTGCCTACTCCGTGTTTGAGTATTTTCAAAATACAGGCCCAGAACAGGCTGGAAATCGATATTTTAGGTGCCCAAGTCAATATGTGCATGCATCTTCAGTACCCGTTTACATTCCAAATTCAGGATCAAAACACCCGAAAAATTTGATATTTTTGGGTCCCAAAAGCGATTTGTACATGCCTACGCACTCCTAGAATATTTTCAAAATATAGGCCTAAACATGCTAAAAATAGATATTTTTGGTGCCCAAAGTCGATATGTGCATGTATCTTCAGTACCCTTTTATATCTCAAATTCAGGCTCAAAACACCCGAAAATTCGATATTTTTGGGTCCCAAAAGCGATTTGTACATGCCTACGCACTGCTAGAATGTTTTCAAAATATAGGCCTAAACATGCTAAAAATAGATATTTTTGGTGCCCAAAATCAACATGTGTATATTTCATCTGTACCCGTTTATATCCCAAATTCAGGCTCAAAGCACCCGAAAATTCGTTATTTTTGGATCCCAGAAGCGATCTGTATATGCCTACTCCGTATCAGAGTATATTCAAACTACAGGCCCAAAACATGCTGAAAATCGATATTTTAGGTGTCCAAAGTAGATATGTGCATGCATCTTCAGTACCCGTTTATATCTCAAATTCAGGCTCAAAACACCCGAAAATTGGATATTTTGGGGTCCCAGAAGCAATCTGTACATGCCTACTCCTTGCTAGAATGTTTTCAAGATACCTACCCAAAACATCCTCAAAATCGATATTTTAGGTGCAAATAGTCAATATGTGCATGCATCTTCAGTACCCGTTTATATCTCAAATTCTGGCTCAAAACACCCGAAAATTCGATAGTTTTTTGTCCCAGAAGCGATCTGTACATGCCTACTCAATGTTACAATATTTTCAAATTACAGGCACAAAAACAAGTTAAAAATCGATATTATAGGTGCCCAAAATCGATATGTGCATGCATCTTCTGTACCCGTTTATATCTCAAATTCTGGCTTAAAACACCCAAAAAGTCGATATTTTTGGGTCCCAGAAGCGATCTGTACATGCCTACTCCTTATTAAAGTATTTTTTTAAGATACAGGATCAAAACATGCTGAAAATCGATATTATAGATGTCCAAAGTAGATATGTGCATGCATCTTCAGTACCCGTTTATATCTCAAATTCAGGCTCAAAACACCCGAAAATTCGATATTTTGGGGTCTCAGAAGCGATCTGTTCATGCCTACTCCTTGCTAGAATGTTTTCAAGATACATACCCAAAACATGCTCAAAATCGATATTTTAGGTGCAAATAGTCGATATGTGCATGCATCTTCAGTACCCGTTTATATCTCAAATTCTGGCTCAAAACACCCGAAAATTCGATATTTTTTTGTCCCAGAAGCGATCTGTACATGCCTACTCAATGTTAGAATATTTTCAAGATACAGGCACAAAAACAATTAAAAAATCGATATTTTAGGTGCCCAAAATCGATATGTGCATGCATCTTCTGTACCCGTTTGTATATCAAATTCAGGCTCAAAACACCAAAAAATTCAATTTTTTTGGGTCATAGAAGTGATCTGTACATGCCTACTACGTGTTAGAGTGTTTTCAAAATACAGGCCCAAAACATGCTGAAAATCGATATTTTAGGTGCCCAAAGTCGATATGAGCATGCATCTTCTGTACCCGTTTATATCTCAAATTCAGGCTCAAAACACCCGAAAATTCGATATTTTTGGGTCCCAGAAGAGATCTGTACATGCCTACTCAGTGACAGAATATTTTTAAAATACAGGCCCAAAACATGCTGAAAATCGATATTTTATGTGCCCAAACTCGATATGTGCATGCCTCTTCTGTACCCGTTTATATCCCAAATTCAGGCACAAAACACCCAAAAATTCGATATTTTTGGAACCCAGAAGCGATCTGTACATGCCTACTCCGTGTTAGTGTATTTTCAAAATACAGGCCCAGAACATGCTCAAAATCGATATTTTAGGTGCAAAAAGTCGATATGTGCATGCATCTTCAGTACACGTTTATATCTCAAATTCTGGCTCAAAACACCCGAAAATTCAATATTTTTGGGTCCTAGAAGCGATCTGTACATGCCTTCTCAATGTTAGAATATTTTCAAAATGCAGGCACAAAAACAAGTTGAAAATCGATATTGTAGGTGCCCCAAATCGATATGTGCATGCATCTTCTGTACACGTTTTTATCTCAAATTCAGGCTCAAAACACCCGAAAATTCGATATTTTTGGGTCCCAGAAGAGATCTGTACATGCCTACTCAGTGACAGAATATTTTTAAAATACAGGCCCAAAACATGCTGAAAATCGATATTTTATGTGCCCAAACTCGATATGTGCATGCCTCTTCTGTACCCGTTTATATCCCAAATTCAGGCACAAAACACCCAAAAATTCGATATTTTTGGAACCCAGAAGCGATCTGTACATGCCTACTCCGTGTTAGTGTATTTTCAAAATACAGGCCCAGAACATGCTCAAAATCGATATTTTAGGTGCAAAAAGTCGATATGTGCATGCATCTTCAGTACACGTTTATATCTCAAATTCTGGCTCAAAACACCCGAAAATTCGATATTTTTGGGTCCCAAAAGCGATTTGTACATGCCTACGCACTGCTAGAATGTTTTCAAAATATAGGCCTAAACATGCTAAAAATAGATATTTTTGGTGCCCAAAATCAACATGTGTATATTTCTTCTGTACCCGTTTATATCCCAAATCCAGGCTAAAAACACCCGAAAATTCGTTATTTCTGGGTCCAAGAAGCGATCTGTACATGCCTACTCCGTGTTAGAGTATTTTCAAAATACATGCCCATAACATGCTGAAAATCGATATTTTGGGTGCCCAAAGTCGATATGTGCATGTATCTTCAGTACCCGTTTATATCTCAAATTCAGGCTCAAAGCACCCGAAAATTAGATATTTTTGGGTTCCAGAAGCGATCTGTACATGCCTACTCGGTGCAAGAATGTTTTCAAAATATAGGCCAAAACATGCTGAAAATAGATATTTTAAGTGCCCAAAATCAACATGTGTATATTTCTTCTGTACCCGTTTATATCACAAATTCAGGCTCAAAACACCCGAAAATTCCATATTTTTGGGTCCAAGAAGCGATCTGTACATTCCTACTCCGTGTTAGAGTATTTTCATAAAACAGGCCCAAAACATACTGAAAATCGATATTTTAGGTGTCCAAAGTCAATATGTGCATGCATCTTCAGTACCCGTTTATATCACAAATTCAGGCTCAAAACACCCGAAAATTCGTCATTTTTGGGTCCAAGAAGCGATCTGTACATGCCTACTCCGTGTTAGAGTATATTCAAACTACAGGCCCAAAACATGCTGAAAATCGATATATTAGGTGTCCAAAGTCGATATGTGCATGCATCTTCAGTACCCGTTTATATCTCAAATTCAGGCTCAAAACACCCGAAATTCGATATTTATGGGTTCCAGTAGCGATCTGTACATGCATACACAGTAACAGAATATTTTCAAAATACATGCCCATAACATGCTGAAAATCGATATTTTGGGTGCCCAAAGTCGATATGTGCATGTATCTTCAGTACCCGTTTATATCTCAAATTCAGACTCAAAGCACCCGAAAATTAGATATTTTTGGGTCCCAGAAGCGATCTGTACATGCCTACTCGGTGCTAGAATGTTTTCAAAATATAGGCCAAAACATGCTGAAAATAGATATTTTAAGTGCCCAAAATCAACATGTGTATATTTCTTCTGTACCCGTTTATATCCCAAATTCAGGCTCAAAACACCCGAAAATTCCATATTTTTGGGTCCCAGAAGCGATCTGTAAATGGCTACTAAGTGTTAGAGTATTTTCAAAATAAAGGCAGAGTACAAGCTGAAAATCGATATTTTAGGTGCCCATGTCAATATGTGCATGCATGTTCAATACCCGTTTATATCTCAAATTCAGGCTCAAAACACCTGAAAACTCGATATTTTTGTGTCCCAGAAGCGATCTGTACATGCCTACGCACTGCTAGAATGTTTACAAAATATAGGCCTAAACATGCTAAAAATCGATATTTTAGGTGTCCAAAGTTGATATGTGCATTCATCTTCTGTACCCGTTTATATCACAAATTCAGGCTCAAAACACCCGAAAATTCGTCATTTTTGGGTCCAAGAAGCGATCTGTACATGCCTACTCCGTGTTAGAGTATATTCAAACTACAGGCCCAAAACATGCTGAAAATCGATATATTAGGTGTCCAAAGTCGATATGTGCATGCATCTTCAGTACCCGTTTATATCTCAAATTCAGGCTCAAAACACCCGAAATTCGATATTTATGGGTTCCAGTAGCGATCTGTACATGCATACACAGTAACAGAATATTTTCAAAATACATGCCCATAACATGCTGAAAATCGATATTTTGGGTGCCCATAGTCGATATGTGCATGTATCTTCTGTACCCGTTTATATCTCAAATTCAGACTCAAAGCACCCGAAAATTCGATATTTTTGGGTCCCAGAAGCGATCTGTACATGCCTACTCGGTGCTAGAATGTTTTCAAAATATAGGCCAAAACATGCTGAAAATAGATATTTTAAGTGCCCAAAATCAACATGTGTATATTTCTTCTGTACCCGTATATATCCCAAATTCAGACTCAAAACACCCGAAAATTCCATATTTTTAGGTCCCAGAAGCGATCTGTAAATGGCTACTAAGTGTTAGAGTATTTTCAAAATAAAGGCAGAGTACAAGCTGAAAATCGATATTTTAGGTGCCCATGTCAATATGTGCATGCATGTTCAATACCCGTTTATATCTCAAATTCAGGCTCAAAACACCTGAAAACTCGATATTTTTGTGTCCCAGAAGCGATCTGTACATGCCTACGCACTGCTAGAATGTTTACAAAATATAGGCCTAAACATGCTAAAAATCGATATTTTAGGTGTCCAAAGTTGATATGTGCATTCATCTTCTGTACCCGTTTATATCACAAATTCAGGCTCAAAACACCCGAAAATTCGTTATTTTTGGGTCCAAGAAGCGATCTGTACATGCCTACTCCGTGTTAGAGTATATTCAAACTACAGGCCCAAAACATGCTGAAAATCGATATATTAGGTGTCCAAAGTCGATATGTGCATGCATCTTCAGTACCCGTTTATATCTCAAATTCAGGCTCAAAACACCCGAAATTCGATATTTATGGGTTCCAGTAGCGATCTGTACATGCATACACAGTAACAGAATATTTTCAAAATACATGCCCATAACATGCTGAAAATCGATATTTTGGGTGCCCAAAGTCGATATGTGCATGTATCTTCAGTACCCGTTTATATCTCAAATTCAGACTCAAAGCACCCGAAAATTAGATATTTTTGGGTCCCAGAAGCGATCTGTACATGCCTACTCGGTGCTAGAATGTTTTCAAAATATAGGCCAAAACATGCTGAAAATAGATATTTTAAGTGCCCAAAATCAACATGTGTATATTTCTTCTGTACCCGTTTATATCCCAAATTCAGGCTCAAAACACCCGAAAATTCCATATTTTTGGGTCCCAGAAGCGATCTGTAAATGGCTACTAAGTGTTAGAGTATTTTGAAAATAAAGGCAGAGTACAAGCTGAAAATCGATATTTTAGGTGCCCATGTCAATATGTGCATGCATGTTCAATACCCGTTTATATCTCAAATTCAGGCTCAAAACACCTGAAAACTCGATATTTTTGTGTCCCAGAAGCGATCTGTACATGCCTACGCACTGCTAGAATGTTTACAAAATATAGGCCTAAACATGCTAAAAATCGATATTTTAGGTGTCCAAAGTTGATATGTGCATTCATCTTCTGTACCCGTTTATATCACAAATTCAGGCTCAAAACACCCGAAAATTCGTTATTTTTGGGTCCCAGAAGCGATCTGTACATGCCTACTCCGTGTTAGAGTATATTCAAACTACAGGCCCAAAACATGCTGAAAATCGATATATTAGGTGTCCAAAGTCGATATGTGCATGCATCTTCAGTACCCGTTTATATCTCAAATTCAGGCTCAAAACACCCGAAATTCGATATTTATGGGTTCCAGTAGCGATCTGTACATGCATACACAGTAACAGAATATTTTCAAAATACATGCCCATAACATGCTGAAAATCGATATTTTGGGTGCCCAAAGTCGATATGTGCATGTATCTTCTGTACCCGTTTATATCTCAAATTCAGACTCAAAGCACCCGAAAATTAGATATTTTTGGGTCCCAGAAGCGATCTGTACATGCCTACTCGGTGCTAGAATGTTTTCAAAATATAGGCCAAAACATGCTGAAAATAGATATTTTAAGTGCCCAAAATCAACATGTGTATATTTCTTCTGTACCCGTATATATCCCAAATTCAGGCTCAAAACACCCGAAAATTCCATATTTTTGGGTCCCAGAAGCGATCTGTAAATGGCTACTAAGTGTTAGAGTATTTTCAAAATAAAGGCAGAGTACAAGCTGAAAATCGATATTTTAGGTGCCCATGTCAATATGTGCATGCATGTACAATACCCGTTTATATCTCAAATTCAGGCTCAAAACACCTGAAAACTCGATATTTTTGTGTCCCAGAAGCGATCTGTACATGCCTACGCACTGCTAGAATGTTTACAAAATATAGGCCTAAACATGCTAAAAATCGATATTTTAGGTGTCCAAAGTTGATATGTGCATTCATCTTCTGTACCCGTTTATATCACAAATTCAGGCTCAAAACACCCGAAAATTCGTTATTTTTGGGTCCAAGAAGCGATCTGTACATGCCTACTCCGTGTTAGAGTATATTCAAACTACAGGCCCAAAACATGCTGAAAATCGATATATTAGGTGTCCAAAGTCGATATGTGCATGCATCTTCAGTACCCGTTTATATCTCAAATTCAGGCTCAAAACACCCGAAATTCGATATTTATGGGTTCCAGTAGCGATCTGTACATGCATACACAGTAACAGAATATTTTCAAAATACATGCCCATAACATGCTGAAAATCGATATTTTGGGTGCCCATAGTCGATATGTGCATGTATCTTCTGTACCCGTTTATATCTCAAATTCAGACTCAAAGCACCCGAAAATTCGATATTTTTGGGTCCCAGAAGCGATCTGTACATGCCTACTCGGTGCTAGAATGTTTTCAAAATATAGGCCAAAACATGCTGAAAATAGATATTTTAAGTGCCCAAAATCAACATGTGTATATTTCTTCTGTACCCGTATATATCCCAAATTCAGACTCAAAACACCCGAAAATTCCATATTTTTAGGTCCCAGAAGCGATCTGTAAATGGCTACTAAGTGTTAGAGTATTTTGAAAATAAAGGCAGAGTACAAGCTGAAAATCGATATTTTAGGTGCCCATGTCAATATGTGCATGCATGTTCAATACCCGTTTATATCTCAAATTCAGGCTCAAAACACCTGAAAACTCGATATTTTTGTGTCCCAGAAGCGATCTGTACATGCCTACGCACTGCTAGAATGTTTACAAAATATAGGCCTAAACATGCTAAAAATCGATATTTTAGGTGTCCAAAGTTGATATGTGCATTCATCTTCTGTACCCGTTTATATCACAAATTCAGGCTCAAAACACCCGAAAATTCGTTATTTTTGGGTCCCAGAAGCGATCTGTACATGCCTACTCCGTGTTAGAGTATATTCAAACTACAGGCCCAAAACATGCTGAAAATCGATATATTAGGTGTCCAAAGTCGATATGTGCATGCATCTTCAGTACCCGTTTATATCTCAAATTCAGGCTCAAAACACCCGAAATTCGATATTTATGGGTTCCAGTAGCGATCTGTACATGCATACACAGTAACAGAATATTTTCAAAATACATGCCCATAACATGCTGAAAATCGATATTTTGGGTGCCCAAAGTCGATATGTGCATGTATCTTCTGTACCCGTTTATATCTCAAATTCAGACTCAAAGCACCCGAAAATTAGATATTTTTGGGTCCCAGAAGCGATCTGTACATGCCTACTCGGTGCTAGAATGTTTTCAAAATATAGGCCAAAACATGCTGAAAATAGATATTTTAAGTGCCCAAAATCAACATGTGTATATTTCTTCTGTACCCGTATATATCCCAAATTCAGGCTCAAAACACCCGAAAATTCCATATTTTTGGGTCCCAGAAGCGATCTGTAAATGGCTACTAAGTGTTAGAGTATTTTCAAAATAAAGGCAGAGTACAAGCTGAAAATCGATATTTTAGGTGCCCATGTCAATATGTGCATGCATGTACAATACCCGTTTATATCTCAAATTCAGGCTCAAAACACCTGAAAACTCGATATTTTTGTGTCCCAGAAGCGATCTGTACATGCCTACGCACTGCTAGAATGTTTACAAAATATAGGCCTAAACATGCTAAAAATCGATATTTTAGGTGTCCAAAGTTGATATGTGCATTCATCTTCTGTACCCGTTTATATCACAAATTCAGGCTCAAAACACCCGAAAATTCGTCATTTTTGGGTCCAAGAAGCGATCTGTACATGCCTACTCCGTGTTAGAGTATATTCAAACTACAGGCCCAAAACATGCTGAAAATCGATATATTAGGTGTCCAAAGTCGATATGTGCATGCATCTTCAGTACCCGTTTATATCTCAAATTCAGGCTCAAAACACCCGAAATTCGATATTTATGGGTTCCAGTAGCGATCTGTACATGCATACACAGTAACAGAATATTTTCAAAATACATGCCCATAACATGCTGAAAATCGATATTTTGGGTGCCCATAGTCGATATGTGCATGTATCTTCTGTACCCGTTTATATCTCAAATTCAGACTCAAAGCACCCGAAAATTCGATATTTTTGGGTCCCAGAAGCGATCTGTACATGCCTACTCGGTGCTAGAATGTTTTCAAAATATAGGCCAAAACATGCTGAAAATAGATATTTTAAGTGCCCAAAATCAACATGTGTATATTTCTTCTGTACCCGTATATATCCCAAATTCAGACTCAAAACACCCGAAAATTCCATATTTTTAGGTCCCAGAAGCGATCTGTAAATGGCTACTAAGTGTTAGAGTATTTTCAAAATAAAGGCAGAGTACAAGCTGAAAATCGATATTTTAGGTGCCCATGTCAATATGTGCATGCATGTTCAATACCCGTTTATATCTCAAATTCAGGCTCAAAACACCTGAAAACTCGATATTTTTGTGTCCCAGAAGCGATCTGTACATGCCTACGCACTGCTAGAATGTTTACAAAATATAGGCCTAAACATGCTAAAAATCGATATTTTAGGTGTCCAAAGTTGATATGTGCATTCATCTTCTGTACCCGTTTATATCTCAAATTCAGGCTCAAAACACCCGAAAATTCGTTATTTTTGGGTCCAAGAAGCGATCTGTACATGCCTACTCCGTGTTAGAGTATATTCAAACTACAGGCCCAAAACATGCTGAAAATCGATATATTAGGTGTCCAAAGTCGATATGTGCATGCATCTTCAGTACCCGTTTATATCTCAAATTCAGGCTCAAAACACCCGAAATTCGATATTTATGGGTTCCAGTAGCGATCTGTACATGCATACACAGTAACAGAATATTTTCAAAATACATGCCCATAACATGCTGAAAATCGATATTTTGGGTGCCCAAAGTCGATATGTGCATGTATCTTCAGTACCCGTTTATATCTCAAATTCAGACTCAAAGCACCCGAAAATTAGATATTTTTGGGTCCCAGAAGCGATCTGTACATGCCTACTCGGTGCTAGAATGTTTTCAAAATATAGGCCAAAACATGCTGAAAATAGATATTTTAAGTGCCCAAAATCAACATGTGTATATTTCTTCTGTACCCGTTTATATCCCAAATTCAGGCTCAAAACACCCGAAAATTCCATATTTTTGGGTCCCAGAAGCGATCTGTAAATGGCTACTAAGTGTTAGAGTATTTTCAAAATAAAGGCAGAGTACAAGCTGAAAATCGATATTTTAGGTGCCCATGTCAATATGTGCATGCATGTTCAATACCCGTTTATATCTCAAATTCAGGCTCAAAACACCTGAAAACTCGATATTTTTGTGTCCCAGAAGCGATCTGTACATGCCTACGCACTGCTAGAATGTTTACAAAATATAGGCCTAAACATGCTAAAAATCGATATTTTAGGTGTCCAAAGTTGATATGTGCATTCATCTTCTGTACCCGTTTATATCACAAATTCAGGCTCAAAACACCCGAAAATTCGTTATTTTTGGGTCCCAGAAGCGATCTGTACATGCCTACTCCGTGTTAGAGTATATTCAAACTACAGGCCCAAAACATGCTGAAAATCGATATATTAGGTGTCCAAAGTCGATATGTGCATGCATCTTCAGTACCCGTTTATATCTCAAATTCAGGCTCAAAACACTCGAAAATTCGATATTTTTGGGTCCAAGAAGCGATCTGTACATGTCTACTCCGTGTTAGAGTATTTTCAAAATACAGGCCCAAAATATGCTGAAAATCGATATTTTAGGTGTCCAAAGTCGATATGTGCATGCATATTCTGTACCCGTTTATATCTCAAATTCAAGCTCAAAACACCCGAATATTCGATTTTATTGGGTCCCAGAAGCGATCTGTAGATGCCTACTCCGTGTTAGAGTATTTTCAAAATACAGGCCCAGAACAGGCTGGAAATCGATATTTTAGGTGCCCAAGTCAATATATGCATGCATCTTCAGTACCCGTTTACATTCCAAATTCAGGCTCAAAACACCCGAAAAATTCCATATTTTTGGGTCCCAAAAGCGATTTGTACATGCCTACGCACTCCTAGAATGTTTTCAAAATATAGGCCTAAACATGCTAAAAATAGATATTTTTGGTGCCCAAAGTCGATATGTGCATGTATCTTCAGTACCCATTTATATCTCAAATTCAGGCTCAAAACACCCGAAAATTCGATATTTTTGGGTCCCAAAAGCGATTTGTACATGCCTACGCACTGCTAGAATGTTTTCAAAATAAAGGCCCAAAACATGCTAAAAATAGATATTTTTGGTGCCCAAAATCAACATGTGTATATTTCTTCTGTACCCGTTTATATCCCAAATTCAGGCTCAAACACCCGAAAATTCGTTATTTTTGGGTCCAAGAAGCGATCTGTACATGCCTACTCCGTGTTAGAGTATTTTCATAATACAGGCCTAAAACATACTGAAAATCGATATTTTAGGTGTCCAAAGTCGATATGTGCATGCATCTTCAGTACCCGTTTATATCTCAAATTCAGGTTCAAAACACCCGAAATTCGATATTTTTGGGTTCCAGTAGCGATCTGTACATGCATACACAGTAACAGAATATTTTCAAAATACATGCCCATAACATGCTGAAAATAGATATTTTGGGTGCCCAAAGTCGATATGTGCATGTATCTTCAGTACCCGTTTATATCTCAAATTCAGGCTCAAAGCACCCGAAAATTAGATATTTTTGGGTCCCAGAAGCGATCTGTACATGCCTACTCGGTGCTAGAATGTTTTCAAAATATAGGCCAAAACATGCTGAAAATAGATATTTTAAGTGCCCAAAATCAACATGTGTATATTTCTTCTGTACCCGTTTATATCCCAAATTCAGGCTCAAAACACCCGAAAATTCCATATTTTTGGGTCCAAGAAGCGATCTGTACATGCCTACTCCGTGTTAGAGTATTTTCATAATACAGGCCCAAAACATACTGAAAATCGATATTTTAGGTGTCCAAAGTCAATATGTGCATGCATCTTCAGTACCCGTTTATATCTCAAATTCAGGCTCAAAACACCCGAAATTCGATATTTATGGGTTCCAGTAGCGATCTGTACATGCATACACATTAACAGAATATTTTCAAAATACATGCCCATAACATGCTGAAAATCGATATTTTGGGTGCCCAAAGTCGATATGTGCATGTATCTTCAGTATCCGTTTATATCTCAAATTCAGGCTCAAAGCACCCGAAAATTAGATATTTTTGGGTCCCAGAAGCGATTTGTACATGCCTACTCGGTGCTAGAATGTTTTCAAAATATAGGCCAAAACATGCTGAAAATAGATATTTTAAGTGCCCAAAATCAACATGTGTATATTTCTTCTGTACCCGTTTATATCCCAAATTCAGGCTCAAAACACCCGAAAATTCCATATTTTTGGGTCCCAGAAGCGATCTGTAAATGGCTACTAAGTGTTAGAGTATTTTCAAAATAAAGGCAGAGTACAAGCTGAAAATCGATATTTTAGGTGCCCTTGTCAATATGTGCATGCATGTTCAATACCCGTTTATATCTCAAATTCAGGCTCAAAACACCTGAAAACTCGATATTTTTGTGTCCCAGATGCGATCTGTACATGCCTACGCACTGCTAGAATGTTCACAAAATATAGGCCTAAACATGCTAAAAATCGATATTTTAGGTGTCCAAAGTTGATATGTGCATTCATCTTCTGAACCCGTTTATATCTCAAATTCAGGCTCAAAACACTCGAAAATTCGATATTTTTGGGTCCAAGAAGCGATCTGTACATGTCTACTCCGTGTTAGAGTATTTTCAAAATACAGGCCCAAAATATGCTGAAAATCGATATTTTAGGTGTCCAAAGTCGATATGTGCATGCATCTTCTGTACCCGTTTATATCTCAAATTCAAGCTCAAAACACCCGAATATTCGATTTTATTGGGTCCCAGAAGTGATTTGTAGATGTCTACTCCGTGTTAGAATATTTTCAAAATACTGGCCCAGAACAGGCTGGAAATCGATATTTTAGGTGCCCAAGTCAATATGTGCATGCATCTTCAGTACCCGTTTACATTCCAAATTCAGGCTCAAAACACCCGAAAAATTTGATATTTTTGGGTCCCAAAAGCGATTTGTACATGCCTACGCACTGCTAGAATGTTTTCAAAATATAGGCCTAAACATGCTAAAAATAGATATTTTTGGTGCCCAAAGTCGATATGTGCATGTATCTTCAGTACCCGTTTATATCTCAAATTCAGGCTCAAAACACCCGAAAATTCGATATTTTTGGGTCCCAAAAGCGATTTGTACATGCCTACGCACTGCTAGAATGTTTTCAAAATATAGGCCTAAACATGCTAAAAATAGATATTTTTGGTGCCCAAAATCAACATGTGTATATTTCTTCTGTACCCGTTTATATCCCAAATTCAGGCTCAAAGCACCCGAAAATTCGTTATTTTTGGGTCCAAGAAGCGATCTGTACATGCCTACTCCGTGTTAGAGTATTTTCAAAATACAGGCCCAAAACATACTGAAAATCGATATTTTAGGTGTCCAAAGTCGATATGTGCATGCATCTTCAGTACCCGTTTATATCTCAAATTCAGGCTCAAAACACCCGAAATTCGATATTTATGGGTTCCAGTAGCGATCTGTACATGCATACACAGTAACAGAATATCTTCAAAATACATGCCCATAACATGCTGAAAATCGATATTTTGGGTGCCCAAAGTCGATATGTGCATGTATCTTCAGTACCCGTTTATATCTCAAATTCAGGCTCAAAGCACCCGAAAATTAGATATTTTTGGGTCCCAGAAGCTATCTGTACATGCCTACTCGGTGCTAGAATGTTTTCAAAATATAGGCCAAAACATGCTGAAAATAGATATTTTAAGTGCCCAAAATCAACATGTGTATATTTCTTCTGTACCCGTTTATATCCCAAATTCAGGCTCAAAACACCCGAAAATTCCATATTTTTGGGTCCCAGAAGCGATCTGTACATGCCTACTCCATATTAAAGTATTTTCAAGATACAGGCCCAAAACATGCTGAAAATCGATATTTTAGATGTCCAAAGTAGAGATGTGCATGCATCTTCAGTACCAGTTTATATCTCAAATTCAGGCTCAAAACACCCGAAAATTCGATATTTTGGGTTCTCAGAAGCGATCTGTTCATGCCTACTCCTTGCTAGAATGTTTTCAAGATACATACCCAAAACATGCTCAAAATCGATATTTTAGGTGCAAATAGTCGATATGTGCATGCATCTTTAGTACCCGTTTATATCTCAAATTCGGGCTCAAAACACCCGAAAATTCGATATTTTTTTCTCCGAGAAGCGATCTGTACATGCCTACTCAATGTTTGAATATTTTCAAAATACAGGCACAAAAACAATTAAAAAATCGATATTTTAAGTGCCCAAAATCGATATGTGCATGCATCTTCTGTACCCGTTTATATATCAAATTCAGGCTCAAAACACCCAAAAAGTAGATTTTTTTGGGTCATAGAAGCGATCTGTACATGCCTACTCCGTGTTAGAGTGTTTTCAAAATACAGGCCCAAAACATGCTGAAAATCGATATTTTAGGTGGCCAAAGTCGATATGAGCATGCATCTTCTGTACCCGTTTATATCTCAAATTCAGGCTCAAAACACCCGAAAATTCGATATTTTTGGGTCCCAGAAGCGATCTGTACATGCCTACTCAGTGACAGAATATTTTCAAAATACAGGCCCAAAACATGCTGAAAATCGATATTTTATGTGCCCAAAGTCTATATATGCATCCATCTTCTGTACCCGTTTATATCCCAAATTCAGGTTCAAAACACCCAAAAATTCGATATTTTTGGAACCCAGAAGCGATCTGTACATGCCTACTCCGTGTTAGTGTATTTTAAAAATAAAGGCCCAGAACATGCTCAAAATCGATATTTTAGGTGCAAAAAGTCGATATGTGCATGCATCTTCAGTACTCGTTTACATCCCAAATTCAGGCACAAAACAACAGAAATATTCGATATTTTTGGGTCCCAGTGTTAGAATATTTTAAAAATACAGGCCGAAAACATGCTGAAAATCGATATTTTAGGTGTACAAAGTTAAAATGTGCATGCATATTCTGTACCCGTATATCCCAAATTCAGGCTCAAAACACCCGAAAATTCGATATTTTTGAGTCCAAGAAGCGATCTGTACATGTCTACTCCGTGTTAGAGTATTTTCAAAATACAGGCCCAAAATATGCTGGAAATCGATATTTTAGGTGTCCAAAGTCGATATGTGCATGCATCTACAGTACCCGTTTATATCTCAAATTCAAGCTCAAAACACCCGAATATTCGATTTTATTGGGTCCCAGAAGCGATCTGTACATACCTACTCCGTGTTAGAGTATTTTCAAAATACAGGCCCAGAACAAGCTGGAAATCGATATTTTAGGTGCCCAAGTCAATATGTGCATGCATCTTCAGTACCCGTTTACATTCCAAATTCAGGCTCAAAACACCCGAAAAATTCGATATTTTTGGGTCCCAGAAGCGATCTGTACATGCCTACGCACTGCTAGAATGTTTTTAATATATAGGCCTAAACATGCTAAAAATCGATATTTTAGGTGTCCAAAGTTAATATGTGCATTCATCTTCTGTACCCGTTTATATCTCAAATTCAGGCTCAAAACACCCGAAAATTCGATATTTTTGGGTCCAAGAAGCGATCTGTACATGTCTACTCCGTGTTAGAGTATTTTCAAAATACAGGCCCAAAATATGCTGAAAATCGATATTTTAGGTGTCCAAAGTCGATATATGCATGCATCTTCGGTACCCGTTTATATCACAAATTCAGGCTCAAAACACCCAAATATTAGATTTTATTGGGGCCCTGAAGCGATTTGTACATGCCTACTCAGTGACAGAATATTTTCAAAATACAGGTCCAAAACATGCTGAAAATCGATATTTTAGGTGCACAAAGTCGATATGTGCATGCATCTTCTGTACACGTTTATATCTGAAATTCAGGCTCAAAACACCGGAAATTCGATATTTTTGGGTCCCAGAAGCGATCTCTATATGCCTACTCCGTGTTAGAGTATTTTCACAATACAGGCCCAAAATATGCTGAAAATCGATATTTTAGGTGTCCAAAGTCGATATGTGCATGCATTTTCTGTACCCGTTTATATCTCAAATTCAGGCTCAACACACCCTAATATTCGATTTTATTGGGTCCCAAAAGTGATTTGTACATGTCTACTCAGTAACAGAATATTTTGAAAATACAGGCCCAAAACAAGCTGAAAATCGATATTTTAGGAGTCCAAAGTCGATATATGCATGCATCTTAAGTACCCGTTTATATCTTAAATTCAGGCTTAAAACACTCGAAAATTCCATATTTTTGGGTCCCAGAAGCGATCTGTACATGCTTACTCCGTCTTAGAGTATTTTCAAAATACAGGACCAAAACATGCTGAAAATCGATATTTTAGGTGCCTAAAGTCGATATGTGCATGCATCTTCTGTACCCGTTTATATCTCAAATTCAGGCTCAAAACACCCGAATATTCGATATTTTTGGGTCCCAGAAGCGATCTGTACATGCCTACTCAGTGACAGAATGTTTTCTAAATATAGGCTCAAAACATGCTAAAAATCAATATTTTAGGTGTCCAAAGTCGATATGTGCATACATCTTCTGTATCCGTTTAAATCTGAAATTCAGGCTCAAAGCACCCGAAAATTCGATATTTTTAGGTCCCAGAAGCGATCTGTACATGCCTACTCCGTGTTAGAGTATTTTCAAAATACAGGCCCAAAACATGCTGAAAATCGATTTTTTAGGTGTCCAAAGTCGATATGTGCATGCATCTTCTGTTCCCGTTTATATCACAAATTCAGGCTCAAAACACCCGAATATTTGATTGTATTGGGGCCCAGAAGCGATTTGTACATACCTACTTAGTGACAGAATATTTTCAAAATACAGGCCCAAAACGTGCTGATAATCGATATTTCAGGTGTGAAAAGTCGATATGTGCATGCATCTTCAGTATCTGTTTATATCTCAAATTCAGGCTCAAAACACCCGATTATTCGATTTTATTGGGTCCCAGAAGCGATTTGTACATGCCTACTCAGTGACAGAATATTTTGTGAATGCAGGCCCAAAACATGCTGAAAATCAATATTTTAGGTGTCCAAAGTCGATATGTGCATGCAACTTCAGTACCCGTTTATATCTCAAACACAGGCTCAAAACATCCGAATATTCGATTCTATTGGGGCCCAGAAGCGATCTGTACATGCCTACTCTGTTTTAGAATATTTCAAAATACAGGCCCAAAACATGCTGAAAATCGATATTTTAGGTGCCCAAAGTTAATATGTGCATGCATCTTCTGTACGCGTATATCCCAAATTCAGGCTCAAACCACCCGAAAATTCGATATTTTTTTGTCCCAGAAGCGATGTGTACATGCCTACTTAGTGCTAGAATGTTTTCAAAATATAGGCTCAAAACATTATGAAAATCGATATTTATGTGCCCAAAGTCAATATGTGCATGCATCTTCAGTACCCGTTTGCATCCCAAATTCAGGCTCAAAACACCCGAAAATTCGATATTTTTGGGTCCCAGAAGCTATCTGTACATGCCAACTCAGTAAAAGAATATTTTCAAAATACATGCCCATAACATGCTGAAAATCGATATTTAGGGGGCCCAAAGTCGTTATGTGCATGCATCTTCAGTACCCGTTTATATCTCAAATTCAGGCTTAAAACACCCGAAAATTCGATATTTTTGGATCCAAAAAGCGATCTGTACATGCCTACACAGTGCTAGACTATTTTCAAAATACTGGACCTAAACATGCTAAAAATCGATATTTTAGGTGTCCAAAATCGATATGTGCATGCATCTTCGGTACCCATTTATATCTCAAATTTAGGCTCAAAACACCCGAAAATTCGATATTTTTGGTTCCCAGAAGCGATCTGTACATGCCTACTCCGTGTTAGAGTATTTTCAAAATACAGGCCCAAAACATGCTGAAAATCGATATTTTAGGAGTGAAAAGTCGATATGTGCATGCATCTTCAGTATCCGTTTATATCTCAAATTCAGTCTCAAAACTCCCGAAAATTCGATATTTTGGGGTCCCAGAAGCAAACTGTACATGCGTACTCCTTGCTAGAATGGTTTCATGATACAGACCCAAAACATGCTCAAAATCGATATTTTAGGTGCAAAAAGTCGATATGTGCATGCATCTTCAGTACCCGTTTATATCTCAAATATGGCTAAAAAAACCCGAACATTCGATATTTTTTTGTCCCAGAAGCGATCTGTACAAGCCTACTCAATGTTAAAATATTTTAAAAATACAGGCACAGAAACAAGTTGAAAATCGATATTTTATGTGCCCATGTCAATATGTGCATGCATCTTCTGTACCCGTTTACATCCCAAATTCAAGCTCAAAACACCCGAAAATTCGATATTTTGGGGTCCCAGAAGCGATCTGTACATGCCTACTCAGTGTTAGAATATTTTGAAGATACAGACCTAAAACATGTTCAAAATCGATATTTTATGTGCAAAGAGTCAATATGTGCATGCATCTTCTGTACACGTTTATATCTGAAATTCAGGCTCAAAACACCGGAAATTCGATATTTTTGGGTCCCAGAAGCGATCTGTACATGCATAGTCTGTGTTAGAGTATTTTCATAATACAGGCCCAAAATATGCTGAAAATCGATATTTTAGGTGTCCAAAGTCGATATGTGCATGCTTCTTCTGTACCCGTTTATATCTCAAATTCAGGGTCAAAACACTCGAAAATTCCATATTTTTGGGTCCCAGAAGCGATCTGTACATGCTTACTCCGTGTAAGAGTATTTTCAAAATACAGGACAAAAACATGCTGAAAATCGATATTTTAGGTACCCAAAGTCAACATATGTATATTTTTCTGTACCCGTTTATATCTTAAATTCAGGCTCAAAACACCTGAAAAATCGATATTTTAAGGTCCCAGAAGCAATCTGTACATGCCTACTCAATGACAGAATATTTTAAAAATATAGGCCCAAAACATGCTAAAAATCGAGATTTTGGGTGCCTAAAGTCGATACGTGAATGCATCTTCTGCACCCGTTTATATCTCAAATTCCGGCTCAAAACACCCGAAATATTGGATTTTTGGGGGGCCCAGAAGCGATTTGTACATGCCTACTCAGTGAATTTTCACAATACAGGCCCAAAATATGCTGAAAATCGATATTTTAGGTGTCCAAAGTCGAAATGTGCATGCATCTTCTGTACCCGTTTTTATCTCAAATTCAGGCTCAAAACACCCGAATATTCGATTTTATTGGGTCCCACAAGTGATTTGTACATGTCTACTCAGTGACAGAATATTTTGAAAATACAGGCCCAAAACATGCTGAAAATCGATATTTCATTAGTCCAAAGTCGATATGTGCATTCATCTTCAGTACCCGTTTATATCTCAAATTCAGGCTCAAAACACCCGAATATTGGATTTCTTTGGGGCCCAGAAGCAATCTGTACAGGCCTACTCAGTGAATTTTTAAAATACAGGCCCAAAACATGCTGAAAATCGATATTTTAGGTGTCCAAAGACGATATGTGCATGCATCCTATGTAACCGTTTATATCTCAAATTCAGCCTCAAAACACCCGAAAATTCCATATTTTTGAGTCCCAGAAGCGATCTGTACATGCTTACTCCGTGTTAGAGTATTTTCAAAATCCAGGACCGAAACAAGCTAAAAATAGATATTTTACGTGCCCCAAGTCAACATGTGTATATTTCTCGGTACCCGTTTATATTTCAAATTCAGGCTCAAAACACCCGAAAATTCGAAATTTTAGGGTGCCAGAAGCAATATGTACATGCCTACTCAATAACAGAATATTTTTAAAATATAGGCCCAAAACATGCTTAAAATCGAGATTTTGGGTGTCTAAAGTCGATATGTGCATGAATCCTCTGTAACCGTTTATATCTCAAATTAAGGCTCAAAACACTAGAAAATTCCAAAATTTTGGGTCCCAGAAGCGATCTGTACATGCTTACTCCGTGTTAGAGTATTTTCAAAATACAGGCCCAAAACATGCTGAAACTCGATATTTTATGTGTCCGAAGTCGATATCCGCATGTATCTTCTGTACCCGTTTATATCTCAAATTCAGGCTCAAAACACACGAAATTCTATATTTTTGGGTCCCAGAAGCGATCTGTACATGCGTACTCAGTGTTAGAATATTTTCTAAATATGGGCTCAAAACATGCTGAAAATCGATATTTTAGGTGTCAAAAGTCGATATGTGCATGCATCTTCTGTAACCGTTTATATGTCAAATTTAGGCTCAAAACACTCGAAAATTCCATAATTTTGGGTCCCAGAAGCGATCTGTATATGCTTACTCAGTGACAGAATATTTTCATAATACAGGCCCAAAACATGCTGAAAATCGATATTTCAGGTGTCCAAAGTCAATATGTGCATGCATCTTCTGTACCCGTTTATATCTCAAATTCAGGCTCAAAACACCCGAAAATTTGGTATTTTGGGGTCGAAGAAGCGATCTGTACATGCCTACTCCGTGTTAGAGTATTTTCAAAATACAGGCCCAAAACATGCTGAAACTCGATATTGTATGTGTCCAATGTCGATATGTGCATGCATCTTCAGTACCCGTTTATATATCGAATTCAGGCTCAAAACACCCGAAATTCTATATTTTTGGGTCCCAGAAGCGATCTGTATATGCTTACTCCGTGTTAGAGTATTTTCAAAATACAGGCCCAAAACATGCTGAAAATCGATATTTTAGGTGCCCAAAGTCAACATGTGTATATTTTTCTGTACCCGTTTATATTTTAAATTCAGGCTCAAAACACCCGAAAATTCCATTATTTTGGGTCCCAGAAGCGATCTGTACATGCTTACTCCGTGTTAGAGTATTTTCAAAATACAGGCCCAAAACATGCTGAAAATCGATATTTTAGGTATCCAAAATCGATATGTGCATGCATCTTCAGTATCCGTTTATATCTCAAATTCAGGCTTAAAACACTCGAAAATTCCATATTTTTGGGTCCCATAAGCCATCTGTACATGCTTACTCCGTGTTAGAGTATTTTCAAAATACAGGCCCAAAACATGCTGAAAATCGATATTTTATGTGTCCGAAGTTGATATGTGCATGCATCTTCTGTACCCGTTTATATCTCAAAATCAGGCTCAAAACTCCCGAATATTCGATTTTTTTTGGTCCCAGAAGCGATTTGTACATGCCTACTTAGTGACAGAATATTTTGAAAATACAGGCCCAAAACATGCTGAAAATCAATATTTTTGGTGTCCAAAGTCGATATGTGCATGCAACTTCAGTACCCGTTTATATCTCCAATTCAGGCTCAAAACAGCCGAATATTCAATTTTATATGGGCCCAGAAGCGGTGTGGACATGCCTACTCAATGACATAATATTTTAAAAATATAGGCCCAAAATATGCTGAAAATCGATATTTTAGGTGCCTAAAGTCAACATGTGTATATTTTTCTGTACCCGTTTATATCTCAAATTCAGGCTCAAAACACCCGAAAATTCGATATTTTAGGGTCCCAGAAGCAATGTCTACATGCTTACTCAGTACTAGAATATTTTCAAAATATAGGCCCAAACCATGCTAAAAATCGATATTTTGGGTGCCCAAAGTCGATATGTGCATGCATCTTCAGTACCTGTTTATATCTCCAATTCCGGTTCAAAATAGATGAATATTCAATTTTCTATAGGCCCAGAAGCGGTGTGTACATGCCTACTCAATGACAGAATATTTTAAAAATATAGGCCCAAAACATCCTAAAATCGAGATTTAGGTGCCTAAAGTCTATATGTGCATGCATCGTCTGTACCCGTTTATATCTCAAATTCAGGCTTAAAACACCCGAATATTGGATTTTTGGGGGGCCCAGAAGCGATATGTACATGCCTACTCAGTGAATTTTCAAAATACAGGCACAAAACATGCTGAAAACGATATTTTAGGTGCAAAAAGTCGATGCATGCATGCATCTTCTGTACCCGTTTATATCTAAAATTCAGGCTCAAAACGCCCGAAAATTCGATATTTTTGGTTCCCAGAAACGATCTGTACATGCCTACTCCGTGTTAGAGTATTTTCAAAATACAGGCCCAAAACATGCTGAAAATCGATATTTTAGGTGCCCAAAGTCAACATAAGTATATTTCTTCTGTACCCGTTTATATCCCAAATTCAGTCTCAAAACACCCGAAAATTCGATATTTTAGGGTCCCAGAAGCGATCTGTACATGCCTACTCAGTGCTAGAATATTTTCAAAATATAGGCCCAAAACATGCTAAAAATCGATATTTTGGGTGCCCAAAGTCGAAATGTGCATGCATCTTCTGTACCCGTTTATATCTCAAATTCAGGCTCAAAACACCCGAATATTCGATTTTATTGGGGCCCAGAAGCTATCTGTACATGCCTACTCAGTGACAGAATATTTTCAAAATACAGGACCAAAACATGCTGAAAATCGATATTTCAGGTGTCCAAAGTCAATATGTGTATGCATCTTCTGTACCCGTTTATATTCCAAATTCAGTCTCAAAACACCCGAAAATTTGATATTTTGGGGTCCAAGAAGCGATCTGTACATGCTTACTCCGTGTTAGAGTATTTTCAAAATACAGGCCCAAAACATGCTGAAAATCGATATTTTAGGTGTCCAATGTCGATATGTGCAAGCATCTTCTGTACCCGTTTATATATCAAATTCAAGCTCAAAACACCCGAAAATTCGATATTTTTGGGTCCAAGAAGCGATTTGTACATATCTACTCCGTGTTAGAGTATTTTCAAAATACAGGCCTAAAACATGCTGAAAATCGATATTTTAGGTGCCCAAAGTCGATATGTGAATGCATCTTCTGTACACGTTTATATCTGAAATTCAGGCTCAAAACACCGGAAATTCGATATTTTTGGGTCCTAGAAGCGATCTGTACATGCCTACTCCGTGTTAGAGTATTTTCATAATACAGGCCCAAAATATGCTGAAAATCGATATTTTAGGTGTCCAAAGTCGATATGTGCATGCATCTTCTGTACCCGTTTATATCTCAAATTCAGGCTCAAAACAATCGAAAATTCCATATTTTTAGGTCCCAGAAGCGATCTGTACATGCTTACTCCGTGTTAGAGTATTTTCAAAATACAGGACCAAAACATGCTGAAAATCGATATTTTAGGTACCCAAAGTCAACATGTGTATATTTTTCTGTACACGTTTATATCTCAAATTCAGGCTCAAAACACCCGAAAATTCGATATTTTACGGTCCCAGAAGGAATCTGTACATGCCTATTCTGTACTAGAATATTTTCAAAACAAAAACCAAAAATGCTAAATATCGATATTTTGGGTGCCGAAAGTCGATATGTGCATGGATCTTCAGTACCCGTTTTATCTCAAATTCAGGCTCAAAAACACCCGAATATTCAATTTTTTGGGGGCCCAGAAGCGGTTTGTACATGCCTACTCAATGACAGAATATTTTAAAAATATAGGCCCAAAACATGCTAAATATCGAGATTTTGGGTGCCTAAAGTCGATACGTGAATGCATCTTCTGTACCCGTTTATATCTCAAATTCAGGCTCAAAACACCCGAATATTGGATTTTTGGGGGGCCCAGAAGCAATCTGTACATGCCTACTCAGTGAATTTTTAAAATACACGCCCAAAACATGCTGAAAATCGATATTTTAGGTGTCCAAAGACGATATGTGCATGCATCTTCTGTACCCATTTATGTCTCAAATTCAGCCTCAAAACACCCGAAAATTCCATATTTTTGAGTCCCAGAAGCGATCTGTACATGCTTACTCCGTGTTTGAGTATTTTCAAAATACAGGATCAAAACATGCTGAAAATAGATATTTTAGGAGCCCAAAGTCAACATGTGTATATTTATTCTGTACCCGTTTATATCCCAAATTTAGGCTCAAATCACCTGAAAATTCGATATTTTAGGGTCCCAGAAGCGATCTGTACATGCCTACTCAGTGCTAGAATATTTTCAAAATATAGGCCCAAAACATGCTAAAAATCGATATTTTGGGTGCCCAAAGTCGATATGTGCATGCATCTTCTGTACCCGTTTATATCACAAATTCAGGCTCAAAACACCCGAATATTCGATATTTTTGGGTCCCAGAAGCTATCTGTACATGCTTACTCAGTAATAGAATATTTTTAAAATACATGCCCATAACATGCTGAAAATCGATATTTTGGGTGCCCAAAGTACTTCCGTATATTACATCTTCAGACAGAATGAATACACAGAGTACAAAGGGTTGGTGGGCATAGCCAATCAAATCAACAGATTACCTGACCTTACCTTACCTCACTTGACCTCACCTTACCTCACCGTACCTAGACCTGTCCGTCTAGTCTGGTGGAAATTTCCTCATTATTAATTCTGTTAATACTTTCTCACACCTAAAATGTCCATAGCTCATATTTACATTTTTGTCATCTGTTCCAGAAATTAGACAAGACTGAATTACATTTCTCTTAATTAGTTTTGGCTAAAGTCTTACATCCTGTCCAATTGATATGATGGTCATTATTAGCTTTATGTTGAAATAATCCACTACTCTGCTGACCTACTTTCACGCTATATTTATGCTGTGTTACCCTATTTTTTTTATTTGTCCCAGACTATTTTTTTTATTTGATTGGCTATGCCCACCAACCCTTTGTACTCTGTGTATTCATTCTGTCTGAAGATGTAATATACGAAAGTACTTACTGTTCATGTTCCCTTTCTCCTGTGGATATATATATATATATATATATATATATATATATATATATATATATATATATATATATATATATATATATATATATATATATATATATAAACATTACCTGTGAAATATATACAAAGACCCATTACCTGTGAAATAAATACAAAGACCCATTACCTGTGGAATATATACAAAAACCCATTACCTGTGGAATATATACAAAGACCCATTACCTATGAAATATATGAAAAAAAACGATAACCTCTGAAGTATGTGAAGAAAAACCATGAGTTCTGAAGTATGTGAAAAATATACCATTACCTCCGAATTATGTGCACTCCCCGTAAACCCAGGAATATATATATACAAAAACCCACAAAACATTGGTGGGATAATTTGAAGAAAAACCCTGTAAGTCTGTACAAAAACCCCGTAAGCCCAAGATAACAAAAAAAAAAAAAAAAAAAACCTGGTTGAATAATATGTACAAAAAAACGTATGCCCTGGAAACATAAACAAAACTACAAAACCCTTGTCATATGTACAATAAACCCGTAAGCCCCGGTAGGATAATATGTACAAAGAAAAACCCGGTAAGCTCTGAAAACATATTATACAAAAACCGGTAAACCTGGGAAATAAATACAAAAACCTTGTCTATAATTATCTAACATTTACCTTCCTTGTCTATGATTATCTAACACATACTCTCCTTGTCTATAATTATCTAACATTTACCTTCCTTGTCTATTATTATCTAACATTTACCTTCCTTGTCTATAATTATCTAACATTTACCTTCCCTGTCTATAATTATCTAATATAATTTTATAATGGGATATAATATAATATATATCAATAAATCAGAAGGCAAAATTAAATACTAACGATAAATTTTGCATAAGGCAGCAGGGAAAGCAAATGCTGCCACCTGATTGGTGACACCATGGAACTATATAAAGGAGGGTAGGGAACAACATATGGTCATTCTTCCTTGGACAGTGGACCTGTGTGTTTGTAGTGTTTTCATCAAGAGTCAAAATTAACAATGGAGCAAGGCAATGGAAGTCGGAGACAAAGAAGTTTACCTCCACTGCTGAGTGAGGAAGAGGTAAGTCAACTTTTTTATTCTAGTATAAGTTATAGTATAGGCCTGGTATGTTTGCCGATACAAGTGTAGATGCTGACCATCCATTTGTAAATTTGCATTACCTTTGGTGAACGTACAGTTTGCTCCACTTCCATGTTTACCACTTAGCATTCCCAATATTTCCCTAGAAACTTGAATTCCAAACCACGTATGTACATGAACTCATTACCGAATGATATTTGAAAGAAGGATTGAATTGGACAGTGATCAAGTAATATTATTGGCTAGAGAGAGAATTATTATATTAAGCACAGGAGGCCACGAATCAACAAAGACGACCATCACTTTATTAAGTTATCTTTACTAAGAATATCCAAGTGTAATGCTGCATTCCAAAGGTTATTATGCAAAGTTAATACATATTATACGTATCAATACATTACCATGCCAGGTATTATTGATATAGTAATTAATGAATACTATATTTGTTAGTCATTTAGTAATTCTCACCCACCTGGTTACTCGGAAATGAAATGGAAATAATCATTATGATAACATCCATAACCCTTAAAGGTCCATGCACCACCCACTCATCATCATTATTATTGTGTCGCTATAAATACAGTTTTGTTGTCACTATAGTTTAACATGGTAGAAAGTTGTAGTATTAATAGTGAGAGTAATCTGAGGATGATAAGCGTTTCATTTATAGCTTTTGTAATCAAGTAATGACGGTATATATTTGGTCAATATTGCCACTTGGGCGTTCATATACTTATATACTAAATGAACACACTGACAAACCATGGAAAAAGATAAAGAATTGGATCTGCAAGGATGAAAGAAATAGACTGAAATAAGGGAGAATTGAATATTTTAATAGGAATTGCCTGAGTCCGCAGGGCCGTCAAAACGTTTAAAGTATATTAAAATAGTTAAAATATTACCATATTAAAAAACCAGACCTTCCTCCACCTTTTCAGGATCTTTGTATTGTAAGATAGTGTTTGGTAAAGCCTAGAAACAGGAATAATTACATGCACCCACATTCTAACAGAGCCACTCTCTTCAACACATCCCCTTTTTCCATCTCACTTGGTGTGGTTGAGTGGTTCGCATCATGATCACACGTAGTTCGGAGTGAAAATTTCTGGGTGGCTAAACATTTGCAACACTAAGTTATAAACGCATAATTGGAGCCAAGCTGAGATGTACAGTATAATTATTATGTGGTCGGACAATGGCCGATATCACCACCAGACTTTGTTTTTCAAACTGCATTTTCAAAAAGGCTAAATATGTTTTAACTAAAAAAATTATCTCTGTCTCTGAAAAAATACTGTAATTGACCATTAATATTTCACTTGCAGTTGTTTAAGTACACACCCGTACGAAGATGGCCTCCACATACACCTCACCACAGAGACCCCAGACTACACAAACCTGATCCTTCCCTGCGTCCAAGATTAGCACACCGTGTGCACCCCAGGCTGCCCCCGCCACACTACGAGCATGACATTACTCTGGTAGCTAATGACGAGGATGATAGCTTGAGCTCTGACGAAGAGACACTCATAGCTGACGTGACCGTCATTGAGGTCTGTCATAGTGGTGGTAAGGGAGGTGGTCATGAAGTGACGAGATCGACCCTTTGATGAGGTCTACGAGACGAATTCAAGCGGCGCTTCATTCCGACGTAAAGAGTAAGTAACACACACAATCTCTCTCTCTCTCAAACGTATTATTGATTCAATTATTATTTTGTTTAATATTACTTTCATACTTTAATCTTGTCATTGTTTTGACTAGAATTATATTTGATGAATAGTTATATATGTTTCTTCAAGGGGAGGGGGCTCTGGCACCTATAGGGTAGATAAAAGGTAGTAGAATGCAGAATTTCATGGCAAAGTACCCAATGAAATGGGCACTGTGGTATTATCATTACAGTATTAGTTAGAATCACAATAACGATTCATTGTTATTAATGTTTATATTATTATCATTACAGATCATGCATGTGACTCCACAAACCCTACCGATAGGGAACCGGGCATCGAGGACTGGAACAAGTAACCATTTGTAGCAGAAAGCAGGGATTACTGATAACCACGAGGAGGACATTCACTTATTGTTTATATATTACTGATAACCACGAAGAAGACATTCGGTTACGAGTATATTTATAATTGTTTATAACCATGAGAAAGACTTTCAGCAATTATCTATATTTTATGGTGAAGACAGTCATACTCTTCCCTTATATTTTATGGTGAAGACAGTCATACTCTTCCCCAGCACGACAAGGACGAGAGTCATATAATAAATTGGCCTGGTCAATGCATTAACTGACCAGGTATTGCTGTTCGTAAGGACTGCTGGCATCATACCCTTGTTCTCATGTTGAAGTAATCTGCTCAGCTCCTGTTTTACAGCTCACTTGCCTTTTCATTCTTGCTTAATTTTTGTTAGTTTTACACCATTCACACCTTCCCTTTCCTTCGACAATGTACACAATACTTCTAGTGTAGCATAAATAAGTTATGTAACAAATTGACCATGTATTTTTCAATAAACAGTACTTTGTATTTTGTCATTTTATTAATATGGATATGTTTGGCAACGGATAGTAAGTATTATATTGTTAAATTTGATGATGTAAAAAGAAGATAAGACTGTGCTATGAAAGAAAGGCCTTGTAGTCACAAGTGTAAATGAGACAGACGTGGGGACACCAACCAATAAGTAATAGTAAAGAAAGGAGGCACAATAATTTAAAGAGATAAAATAAAAGAAGGGACAGGTTGAAGGGAATGTCTTTGGTCTGATCTAGCAAATACTAAGGGTGGGAAAAATGGCAACAATGTATGATGATCGTGGAAGTGAGGATGATACAAGTTGGGGACGAGTGTGGCAGCTGGAAAAGGATGCCAATACCTTACTATTTAGTTGGAATACTGTATGTAGTAATGGTGGTGGTGGAATTTTTGTGTATATATCGCTAATGTGGCAGAGAGAGTAAGGAATTTACGGTAAATGTTATTGTAAGTGTCTTTAGTATATGTACAGCCACAATCAAATATCCAGCGACATTTTCCTTCCATCGTAGTCAATATCTTTTGCAGCACCTCATAAAAATAATTGAGGGGGTTGAGTTGACGTAAGTTGTTGTACGATTAAAATTTGACATGATACTGATATATTTGCATGATTGAAAGAAAGTGTCGGTGGTTATTTGACTGTGTCTGTACACTCGCAATCCACAATTCCTAGCCCACCTGAGTCGATGCCCGAGATCCGAAACAGGAGGTTTCTGGACGACAGCCCACCCAAACCATCATCATGAGGTCACACATTTCTAATCAATGGAGGCTTTAGGTGAGCTAAGGACCATCACCGTCACCGGGCTGTCCTCTAGAAACAGCCTGCTCCAGATTTTGGGCTGCGGCTCAGGTGGATTTCTTGGTAGTGCAGGGGGGCGAGTGGTAATGGATTGGTACTCCCTTTCGTTCTTTACTTTCTTCACTCTTTCTCGACCATATATTTCACCTTTCCTCCCTTCCTCCTCCTTCCGTCAATCACTCCCGTCCCCTTCCTATTTATTATCATATTTTATTCAAGGGTATAAAGGGAAGGAAGTAGGTTAGTAGGGAAGGAATAGCGAATATAAATTAAAACAGTTAATGAGTATATTAATAATAGATATATGGGGCAAGCTGATTAAAATAAGTTAATGTCAGAGTAGTCAATTATGTTTGTGTGTTAGGATGTAAAGCCAAACTATGGTGAGATATTTGGATTCGTGTAGGATATATACATGGGGTAGTGTAGTGTGTGTTGATAAATCTGGAGCAACTGATTCCTTCAAACTACTCCAGACAACAGGCCATCATTATATTTATTCACCCTCTGGTCCTATTTCCTGGCATACTTTGGAGGAATCAGAGCACTGTAATGTACCAAAAGTGTTAATATTATCCTCTCAAGGGAAGGACATTTTACACACACCAGTTGAGAAGTCTATAATTATCTAACATTTACCTTCCTTGTCTATAATTATCCAACATTTACCTTCCTTGTCATTTATTATCTAACATTTACCTTCCTTGTCTATAAATATCTAACATTTACCTTCCTTGTTATTTATTATCTAACATTTACCTTCCTTGTCTATTATTCTCTAACATTTACCTTCCTTGTCATTTATTATCTAACATTTACCTTCCTTGTCTATAATTATCTAACATTTACCTTCCTTGTCTATAATTATCTAACATTTACCTTCCTTGTCTATAATTATCTAACATTTACCTTCCTTGTCTATAATTATCTAACATTTACCTTCCTTGTCTATAATTATCTAACATTTACCTTCCTTGTCTATGAGTATCTAACATTTACCTTCCTTGTCTATAATTATCTAACATTTACATTCCTTGTCTATAATTATCTAACATAATTTTATAATGGGATATAATATAATATATATCAATAACTCAGAAGGCAAAATTAAATACTAACGATAAACTTTGCATAAGGCAGCAGGGAAAGCAAATGCTGCCACCTGATTGGTGAAGCATTTGACAGCTATGAGTCAGGATTGGTCATAAGGTCTGAGGTCAGGTCAGGTCAGGTGTGTAAGGTGACACCATGGAACTATATAAAGGAGGGTAGGGAACAACATATGGCCATTCTTCCTTGGACAGTGGACCTGTGTGTTTGTAGTGTTTTCATCAAGAGTCAAAATTAACAATGGAGCAAGGCAATGGAAGTCGGAGACAAAGAAGTTTACCTCCACTGCTGAGTGAGGAAGAGGTAAGTCAACTTTTTTATTCTAGTATAAGTTATAGTATAGGTCTGGTATGTTTGCCGATACAAGTGTAGATGCTGACCATCCATTTGTAAATTTGCATTACCTTTGGTGAATGTACAGTTTGCTCCACTTCCATGTTTACCACTTAGCATTCCCAATATTGAACCACCTAAAAACTTGAATTCCAAACCACGTATGTACATGAACTCATTACCGAATGATATTTGAAAGAAGGATTGAATTGGACAGTGATCAAGTAATATTATTGGCTAGAGAGAAAATTATTATAATAAGCACAGGAGGCCACGAATCAACAAAGACGACCATCACTTTATTAAGTTATCTTTACTAAGAATATCCAAGTGTAATGCTGCATTCCAAAGGTTATTATGCAAAGTTAATACACATTATACGTATCAATACATTACCATGCCAGGTATTATTGATATAGTAATTAATGAATACTATATTTGTTAGTCATTAAGTAATTCTCACCCACCTGGTTACTCGGAAATGAAATGGAAATAATCATTATGATAACATCCATAACCCTTAAAGGTCCATGCACCACCCACTCATCATCATTATTATTGTGTCGCTATAAATACAGTTTTGTTGTCACTATAGTTTAACATGGTAGAAAGTTGTAGTATTAATAGTGAGAGTAATCTGAGGATGATAAGCGTTTCATTTATAGCTTTTGTAATCAAGTAATGACGGTATATATTTGGTCAATATTGCCACTTGGGCGTTCATATACTTATATACTAAATGAACACACTGACAAAACATGGAAAGAGATAAAGAATAGGATCTGCAAGGATGAAAGAAATAGACTGAAATAAGGGAGAATTGAATATTTTACAGTAATAGGAATTACCTGAGTCCGCAGGGCCGTCAAAACGTTTGAAGTATATTAAAATAGTTAAAATATTACCATATTAAAAAACCAGACCTTCCTCCACCTTTTCAGGATCTTTGTATTGTAAGATAGTGTTTGGTAAAGCCGAGAAACTGGAATAAATACATGCACCCACATTCTAACAAAGCCACTCTCTTCAACACATCCCCTTTTTCCATCTCACTTGGTGTGGTTGAGTGGTTCACATCATGATCACACGTAGTTCGGGGTTAAAATTTCTGGGTGGCTAAGCATCTGCAACGCTAAGTGGTAAACGCAGAATTGGAGCCAAGCTGAGATGTACAGTATAATTATTATGTGGTCGGACAATGGCCGATATCACCACCAGACTTTGATTTTCAAACTGAATTTTCAAAAAGGCTAAATATGTTTTACCTAAAAAAATTATCTCTGTCTCTGAAAAAATACTGTAATTGACCATTAATATTTCACTTGCAGTTGTTGAAGTACACACCCGTACGAAGATGGCCTCCACATACACCTCACCACAGAGACCCCAGACTACACAAACCTGATCCTTCCCTGCGTCCAAGATTAGCACACCGTGTGCACCCCAGGCTGCCCCCGCCACACTACGAGCATGACATTACTCTGGTAGCTAATGACGAGGATGATAGCTTGAGCTCTGACGAAGAGACACTCATAGCTGAAGTGACCGTCATTGAAGTCTGTCATAGTGTTTGTAAGGGAGGTGGTCATGAGGTGACGAGATCGACCCTTTGATGAGGTCTACGAGGCCCCTTCACCAACGACGAATTCAAGCGCCGCTTCATTCCGACGTAAAGAGTAAGTAACACACACAATCTCTCTCTCTCTCAAACGTATTATTGATTCAATTATTATTTTGTTTAATATTACTTTCATACTTTAATCTTGTCATTGTTATGACTTGAATTATATTTGATGAATAGTTATATATGTTTCTTCAAGGAGAGGGGGCTCTGGCACCTATAGGGTAGATAAAAGGTAGTAGAATGCAGAATTTCATGGCAAAGTACCCAATGAAATGGGCACTGTGGTATTATCATTACAGTATTAGTTAGAATCACAATAACGACTCGTTGTTATTAATGTTTATATTATTATCATTACAGATCATCCATGTGACTCCACAAACCCTACCGATAGGGAACCGGGCATCGAGGACTGGAACAAGTAACCATTTGTAGCAGAAAGCAGGGATTACTGATAACCACGAGGAGGACATTCACTTATTGTTTATAGATTACTGATAACCACGAAGAAGACATTCGGTTACGAGTATATTTATAATTGTTTATAACCATGAGAAAGACTTTCAGTAATTATCTATATTTTATGGTGAAGACAGTCATACTCTTCCCTTATATTTTATGGTGAAGACAGTCATACTCTTCCCCAGCACGACAAGGACGAGAGTCATATAATAAATTGGCCTGGTCAATGCATTAACTGACCAGGTATTGCTGTTCGTAAGGACTGCTGTTCTCATGTTGAAGTAATCTGCTCAGCTCCTGTTTTACAGCTCACTTGCCTTTTCATTCTTGCTTAATTTTTGTTAGTTTTACACCATTCACACCTTCCCTTTCCTTCGACAATGTACACAATACTTCTAGTGTAGCATAAATAAGTTATGTAACAAATTGACCATGTATTTTTCAATAAACAGTACTTTGTATTTTGTCATTTTATTAATATGGATATGTTTGGCAACGGATAGTAAGTATTATATTGTTAAATTTGATGATGTAAAAAGAAGATAAGACTGTGCTATGAAAGAAAGGCCTTGTAGTCACAAGTGTAAATGAGACAGACGTGGGGACACCAACCAATAAGTAATAGTAAAGAAAGGAGGCACAATAATTTAAAGAGATAAAATAAAAGAAGGGACAGGTTGAAGGGAATGTCTTTGGTCTGATCTAGCAAATACTAAGGGTGGGAAAAATGGCAACAATGTATGATGATCGTGGAAGTGAGGATGATACAAGTTGGGGACGAGTGTGGCAGCTGGAAAAGGATGCCAATACCTTACTATTTAGTTGGAATACTGTATGTAGTAATGGTGGTGGTGGAATTTTTGTGTATATATCGCTAATGTGGCAGAGAGAGTAAGGAATTTACGGTAAATATTATTGTAAGTGTCTTTAGTATATGTACAGCCACAATCAAATATCCAGCGACATTTTCCTTCCATCGTAGTCAATATCTTTTGCAGCACCTCAAAAAAATAATTGAGGGGGTTGAGTTGACGTAAGTTGTTGTATGATTAAAATTTGATATGATACTGATATATTTGCATGATTGAAAGAAAGTGTCGGTGGTTATTTGACTGTGTCTGTACACTCGCAATCCACAATTCCTAGCCCACCTGAGTCGGTGCCCGAGATCCGAAACAGGAGGTTTCTGGACGACAGCCCACCCAAACCATCATCATGAGGTCACACATTTCTAATCAATGGAGGCTTTAGGTGAGCTAAGGACCGTCACCGGGCTGTCCTCTAGAAACAGCCTGCTCCAGATTTTGGGCTGCGGCTCAGGTGGATTTCTTGGTAGTGCAGGGGGGCGAGTGGTAATGGATTGGTACTCCCTTTCGTTCTTTACTTTCTTCACTCTTTCTCGACCATATATTTCACCTTTCCTCCCTTCCTCCTCCTTCCGTCAATCACTCCCGTCCCCTTCCTATTTATTATCATATTTTATTCAAGGGTATAAAGGGAAGGAAGTAGGTTAGTAGGGAAGGAATAGCGAATATAAATTAAAACAGTTAATGAGTATATTAATAATAGATATATGGGGCAAGCTGATTAAAATAAGTTAATGTCAGAGTAGTCAATTATGTTTGTGTGTTAGGATGTAAAGCCAAACTATGGTGAGATATTTGGATTCGTGTAGGATATATACATGGGGTAGTGTAGTGTGTGTTGATAAATCTGGAGCAACTGATTCCTTCAAACTACTCCAGACAACAGGCCATCATTTTATTTATTCACCCTCTGGTCCTATTTCCTGGCATACTTTGGAGGAATCAGAGCACTGTAATGTACCAAAAGTGTTAATATTATCCTCTCAAGGGAAGGACATTTTACACACACCAGTTGAGAAGTCTATAATTATCTAACATTTACCTTCCTTGTCTATAATTATCTAACATTTACCTTCCTTGTCTATAATTATCTAACATTTACCTTCCTTGTCTATAATTATCTAACATTTACCTTCCTTGTCTATAATTATCTAACATTTACCTTCCTTGTCATTTATTATCTAACATTTACCTTCCTTGTTTTTTATTATCTAACATTTACCTTCATTGTCTATTATTCTCTAACATTTACCTCCCTTGTCTATAATTATCTAACATTTACCTTCCTTGTCTATAATTATCTAACATTTACCTTCCTTGTCTATAATTATCTAACATTTACCTTCCTTGTCTATGAGTATCTAACATTTACCTTCCTTGTCTATAATTATCTAACATTTACATTCCTTGTCTATAATTATCTAACATAATTTTATAATGGGATATAATATAATTTATATCAATAACTCAGAAGGCAAAATTAAATACTAACGATAAACTTTGCATAAGGCAGCAGGGAAAGCAAATGCTGCCACCTGATTGGTGAAGCATTTGACAGCTATGGGTCAGGATTGGTCATAAGGTCTGAGGTCAGGTCAGGTCAGGTGTGTAAGGTGACACCATGGAACTATATAAAGGAGGGTAGGGAACAACATATGGTCATTCTTCCTTGGACAGTGGACCTGTGTGTTTGTAGTGTTTTCATCAAGAGTCAAAATTAACAATGGAGCAAGGCAATGGAAGTCGGAGACAAAGAAGTTTACCTCCACTGCAGAGTGAGGAAGAGGTAAGTCAACTTTTTTATTCTAGTATAAGTTATAGTATAGGTCTGGTATGTTTGCCGATACAAGTGTAGATGCTGACCATCCATTTGTAAATTTGCATTACCTTTGGTGAATGTACAGTTTGCTCCACTTCCATGTTTACCACTTAGCATTCCTAATATTGAACCACCTAAAAACTTGAATTCAAAACCACGTATGTACATGAACTCATTACCGAATGATATTTGAAAGAAGGATTGAATTTGACTGTGATCAAGTAATATTATTGGCTAGAGAGAGAATTATTATAATAAGCACAGGAGGCCACGAATCAACAAAGACGACCATCACTTTATTAAGTTATCTTTACTAAGAATATCCAAGTGTAATGCTGCATTCCAAAGGTTATTGTGCAAAGTTAATACACATTATACGTATCAATACATTACCATGCCAGGTATTATTGATATAGTAATTAATGAATACTATATTTGTTAGTCATTTAGTAATTCTCACCCACCTGGTTACTCGGAAATGAAATGGAAATAATCATTATGATAACATCCATAACCCTTAAAGGTCCATGCACCACCCACTCATCATCATTATTATTGTGTCGCTATAAATACAGTTTTGTTGTCACTATAGTTTAACATGGTAGAAAGTTGTAGTATTAATAGTGAGAGTAATCTGAGGATGATAAGCGTTTCATTTATAGCTTTTGTAATCAAGTAATGACGGTATATATTTGGTCAATATTGCCACTTGGGCGTTCATATACTTATATACTAAATGAACACACTGACAAAACATGGAAAGAGATAAAGAATAGGATCTGCAAGGATGAAAGAAATAGACTGAAATAAGGGAGAATTGAATATTTTAATAGGAATTGCCTGAGTCCGCAGGGCCGTCAAAACGTTTGAAGTATATTAAAATAGTTAAAATATTACCATATTAAAAAACCTGACCTTCCTCCACCTTTTCAGGATCATTGTATTGTAAGATAGTGTTTGGTAAAGCCGAGAAACTGGAATAATTACATGCACCCACATTCTAACAGAGCCACTCTCTTCAACACATCCCCTTTTTCCATCTCACTTGGTGTGGTTGAGTGGTTCACATCATGATCACACGTAGTTCGGAGTGAAAATTTCTGGGTGGCTAAGCATCTGCAACGCTAAGTGGTAAACGCAGAATTGGAGCCAAGCTGAGATGTACAGTATAATTATTATGTGGTCGGACAATGGCCGATATCACCACCAGACTTTGTTTTTCAAACTGCATTTTCAAAAAGGCTAAATATGTTTTACCTAAAAAAATTATCTCTGTCTCTGAAAAAATACTGTAATTGACCATTAATATTTCACTTGCAGTTGTTGAAGTACACACCCGTACGAAGATGGCCTCCACATACACCTCACCACAGAGACCCCAGACTACACAAACCTGATCCTTCCCTGCGTCCAAGATTAGCACACCGTGTGCACCCCAGGCTGCTCCCGCCACACTACGAGCATGACATTACTCTGGTAGCTAATGACGATAGCTTCGGCTCTGACGAAGAGACACTCATAGCTGAAGTGACCGTCATTGAGGTCTGTCATAGTGGTGGTAAGGGAGGTGGTCATGAGGTGACGAGATCGACCCTTTGATGAGGTCTACGAGACCCCTTCACCAACGACGAATTCAAGCGCCGCTTCATTCCGACGTAAAGAGTAAGTAACACACACAATCTCTCTCTCTCAAACGTATTATTGATTCAATTATTATTTTGTTTAATATTACTTTCATACTCTAATCTTGTCATTGTTATGACTAGAATTATATTTGATGAATAGTTATATATGTTTCTTCAAGGGGAGGGGGCTCTGGCACCTATAGGGTAGATAAAAGGTAGTAGAATGCAGAATTTCATGGCAAAGTACCCAATGAAATGGGCACTGTGGTATTATCATTACAGTATTAGTTATAATCACAATAACGATTCGTTGTTATTAATGTTTATATTATTATCATTACAGATCATCCATGTGACTCCACAAACCCTACTGATAGGGAACCGGGCATCGAGGACTAGAACAAGTAACCATTTGTAGCAGAAAGCAGGGATTACTGATAACCACGAGGAGGACATTCACTTATTGTTTATAGATTACTGATAACCACGAAGAAGACATTCGGTTACGAGTATATTTATAATTGTTTATAACCATGAGAAAGACTTTCAGTAATTATCTATATTTTATGGTGAAGACAGTCATACTCTTCCCTTATATTTTATGGTGAAGACAGTCATACTCTTCCCCAGCATGACAAGGACGAGAGTCATATAATAAATTGGCCTGGTCAATGCATTAACTGACCAGGTATTGCTGTTCGTAAGGACTGCTGGCATCATACCCTTGTTCTCATGTTGAAGTAATCTGCTCAGCTCCTGTTTTACAGCTCACTTGCCTTTTCATTCTTGCTTAATTTTTGTTAGTTTTACACCATTCACACCTTCCCTTTCCTTCGACAATGTACACAATACTTCTAGTGTAGCATAAATAAGTTATGTAACAAATTGACCATGTATTTTTCAATAAACAGTACTTTGTATTTTGTCATTTTATTAATATGGATATGTTTGGGAACGGATAGTAAGTATTATATTGTTAAATTTGATGATGTTGTAAAAAGAAGATAAGACTGTGCTATGAAAGAAAGGCCTTGTAGTCACAAGTGTAAATGAGACAGACGTGGGGACACCTACCAATAAGTAATAGTAAAGAAAGGAGGCACAATAATGTAAAAGGATAAAATAAAAGAAGGGACAGGTTGAAGGGAATGTCTTTGGTCTGATCTAGCAAATACTAAGGGTGGGAAAAATGGCAACAATGTATGATGATCGTGGAAGTGAGGATGATACAAGTTGGGGACGAGTGTGGCAGCTGGAAAAGGATGCCAATACCTTACTATTTAGTTGGAATACTGTATGTAGTAATGGTGGTGGTGGAATTTTTGTGTATATATCGCTAATGTGGCAGAGAGAGTAAGGAATTTACGGTAAATGTTATTGTAAGTGTCTTTAGTATATGTACAGCCACAATCAAATATCCAGCGACATTTTCCTTCCATCGTAGTCAATATCTTTTGCAGCACCTCATAAAAATAATTGAGGGGGTTGAGTTGACGTAAGTTGTTGTATGATTAAAATTTGATATGATACTGATATATTTGCATGATTGAAGGAAAGTGTCGGTGGTTATTTGACTGTGTCTGTACACTCGCAATCCACAATTCCTAGCCCACCTGAGTCGATGCCCAAGATCCGAAACAGGAGGTTTCTGGACGACAGCCCACCCAAACCATCATCATGAGGTCACACACATTTCTAATCAATGGAGGCTTTAGGTGAGCTAAGGACCATCACCGTCACCGGGCTGTCCTCTAGAAACAGCCTGCTCCAGATTTTGGGCTGCGGCTCAGGTGGATTTCTTAGTAGTGGAGGGGGGCGAGGGGTAATGGATTGGTACTCCCTTTCGTTCTTTACTTTCTTCACTCTTTCTCGACCATATATTTCACCTTTCCTCCCTTCCTCCTCCTTCCGTCAATCACTCCCGTCCCCTTCCTATTTATTATCATATTTTATTCAAGGGTATAAAGGGAAGGAAGTAGGTTAGTAGGGAAGGAATAGCGAATATAAATTAAAACAGTTAATGAGTATATTAATAATAGATATATGGGGCAAGCTGATTAAAATAAGTTAATGTCAGAGTAGTCAATTATGTTTGTGTGTTAGGATGTAAAGCCAAACTATGGTGAGATATTTGGATTCGTGTAGGATATATACATGGGGTAGTGTAGTGTGTGTTGATAAATCTGGAGCAACTGATTCCTTCAAACTACTCCAGACAACAGGCCATCATTATATTTATTCACCCTCTGGTCCTATTTCCTGGCATACTTTGGAGGAATCAGAGCACTGTAATGTACCAAAAGTGTTAATATTATCCTCTAAAGGGAAGGACATTTTACACACACCAGTTGAAAAGTCTATAATTATCTAACATTTACCTTCCTTGCCTATAATTATCTAACATTTACCTTCCTTGTCTATAATTATCTAACATTTACCTTCCTTGTCTATAATTATCTAACATTTACCTTCCTTGTTATTTATTATCTAACATTTACCTTCCTTGTCTATTATTCTCTAACATTTACCTTCCTTGTCTATAATTATCTAACATTTACCTTCCTTGTCTATAATTATCTAACATAATTTTATCATGGGATATAATATAATATATATCAATAAATCAGAAGGCAAAATTAAATACTAACGATAAACTTTGCATAAGGCAGCAGGGAAAGCAAAATGGTGTGTGAAGGTGAGGAGGGTGAGTTGTGTGTACGTGGTCCTGGTATGATGCTGGGATACGCCAACAACCAGACTGACACCTCTGCCACCTTGGACTCTGAAGGTTGGATACACACTGGTGACATTGGTTACTATGATCAATAAGACTTTCTATACATCACTGACCGTAGGAAGGATATCATTAAAGTCAAGGCATACCCCGTGAGTGAATGACTTCAGTGTACTGATTGTATTACTGAGAGAGAGAGAGAGAGAGAGAGAGAGTTTGTGTGTGTGTGTGTGTGAGAGAGAGTGTGTGTGTGTGTGTGTGAGAGAGTATGTGTGTGTGTGAGAGAGAGTATGTGCGTGTATGAGAATGAGTATGTGTGTTTTTCTATATTGAGAAAGATGGTGAAGAAAGGCCGAGACCCCGCTTATTATCCTCACCTGTGAGATTCAAAATCAGGTCCAATATTTTTTTGAGATGCCTAGACATATTACTTCTGAAGGAGTATGAGTCATAGTAAAGTACTGTCTTATGCTGCCCCTCCTCTGTTATTTTCTCCCATGTCCTACAGGGTCTTGCAGGCCTGGGGAGGTCTTCTTTCATTATCAATTCAATTCCACCTCACTGTTATTTTCTCCCATGTCCTACAGGGCCTTGCAGACCTGGGGAAGAAATGTTTTCCCTCTTCAATTCAATTCCTCTTCTCTATCACCCTCTCTGTCGTCCTACGGAGTTTGGGGGGTGTATTTTTTCCTTTTCAATACAATATTTTTCCCATAATAACGTCTTCTGCCATCACTGTACTGCTTCAGGTTTCACCACATGAACTTGAGGAGATAGTGAAGCAG
This sequence comes from Petrolisthes cinctipes, assembly GCA_033782935.1. NCBI lineage: Eukaryota > Metazoa > Arthropoda > Malacostraca > Decapoda > Porcellanidae > Petrolisthes > Petrolisthes cinctipes. Next base: position 3,653,990 of record JAWQEG010000401.1, on the reverse strand, counting down.
TACGAGGGTGTGTCTGACGTGGCAGTGGTCGGGGTGAAGCACCAACGTTTGGGTGAGGCTCCAAAGGCCTTCGTTGTCCTCAAACCCAACGCCAAGGTCACCGCTGCTCAGATTCAGAATCATGTTGAAGGTCAGTATTGGGTTTCAACGCCTATCCACTTTATACATACATACACACACATACAGTGGTGTAATCTAGAGTAAATGAATTATGGAAGGTGTTACGAGGAATAAATACAATGTTTAGCTATAGGTCACTTAGAATGGACGTAAAGATGAAGGTTATAATGAAGGGATAGCATTACCACTCAGATTCAGAGTCATGTTGAAGGTCAGAATTGAAACGTAGTCAATAAAGGCTCTTAAGACCTCATATGTTGTTGTTCACTATCCATTCTGCCAAGCATATTTTAACTCAAGATATATTTTGATACATTCTTTGAAGTTTTATTGCTGATAACTCTTCCCTCAGACCGTGTAGCCTCTTACAAGCAGTTGGCAGGTGGGGTGAGATTTGTTGATGTCATCCCAAGGAATCCAACGGGCAAGATACTCAAGAGGCAGCTAAAAGAGTGTGACCTTGATCCTGAGTTCAGCGTCTAAGGTCATTCACAATACATGACATTACAGTGATTTATGGTTGAAGGGATAAAGATTCTCAATCAGTCTGGTGAGGGTAAAATACTACACACATCAATGTATAATCCAGTAAGGTGAATGAAATTCTTTAATAAATAAATTTTTCTTGGTTCATCACTCTTATGCACCCTTAACTGAATAAATTTTTGTTTATTGTTGTAACTGATAACAAAACCGTGTCATACTACTTATTAACTCAAAATGCATGTAAATATCAAAACTATAATGCTGTTCTACACACATACAGAGCCGTTTCAATAGCCAATCAAATAATAAGATAAATATAAAAGTGAAGTGTTAAGGCTGAGTGGTGGGTTGAGCCAGGAAGAGAGGGTGAAGGAATGGTGGAGTTACTTATTAGTTCCATACTTAGCAACTTTTGTCTGTGTGTGTGTGTGTGTTATTACTATAGGTCCATTTAGCCGTTATTAATTACCAGGGTGTACCACGAGGAGGCGGACCTTGTTACACCCCATATATTAATGTTTATATATTCTTCATACTATTAGTGTTTATGACAATAGAACTTCACATTTGGTCTCTTCATTCTTCACCGCTGATGTCAGATGAAAATAAATCAACGACAAATTACTCTTACTGGTACACGGGTTTAATTGTTATGTCTTTTCTTGGATAATCTTCTTCAATATTCCATACCTGTTCAATGCACTACTGGCAGTTGGTGAATGTTATCTTTTGGATGGACAGTTTTGTTAGGAGTTCTACGCTTTTCAAACTTTGGTTACTACAGTGTATTGGATTTTTTATATCTTTACTTCATCTATTATTTGTAACTATATAGGTTGAGTGGGGTTGAACAAGCAATAATAATCTAGAGGAAAATTCACACTGACTTGATTGCCGACAATTTCGTCTGCTGGTGTAAATTTTCTTCACCCTATCAGTAGTAAGGTGTGAGTCTCAATACCTTGTGACTTGTTGCAGCTGTAAGTTCATTCACTTTATACCTCTGCATTGTCTAGTGCTGCAGCTGTAAGTTCATTCACTTTATACCTTTACATTGTCTAGTGTTGCAGCTGTAAGTTCATTCACTTTATACCTTTACATTGTCTAGTGTTGCAGCTGTAAGTTCATTCACTTTATACCTCTGCATTGTCTAGTGTTGCAGCTGTAAGTTCATTCACTTTATACCTTTACATTGTCTAGTGTTGCAGCTGTAAGTTCATTCACTTTATACCTCTGCATTGTCTAGTGTTGCAGCTGTAAGTTCATTCACTTTACACCTTTACATTGTCTAGTGTTGCAGCTGTAAGTTCATTCTTTATACCTTTACATTGTCTAGTGTTGCAGCTGTAAGTTCATTCACTTTATACCTCTGCATTGTCTAGTGTTGCAGCTGTAAGTTCATTCACTTTATACCTTTACATTGTCTAGTGTTGCAGCTGTAAGTTCATTCACTTTATACCTTTACATTGTCTAGTGTTGCAGCTGTAAGTTCATTCACTTTATACCTTTACATTGTCTAGTGTTGCAGCTGTAAGTTCATTCACTTTATACCTCTACATTGTCTAGTCACTCTAGTGCCTCTGTACAGTCGGTGGCAAAAGTAATGTCGCCACATCTGCCAAGCCATTAAGTTCAGTATGGATATATAAGTTTCACAGGCTCGTAAACTGAAAAATTAGATAAATGAACTAGTTTATCCCCTGGATATTGTTATGTTGTAGAGTGAATGAGTTTGTTCAATGATTATCCTTTATATTTTCCTTCAAGAAGTGCTGACTGTGGCGACATGACTTTTGCCGCTGACTGTACAGTAACACTTATAATAGTTCAGACCTTGTATGTGTTGGGTCATGATCTATGGTATTCTCTTGTAGTCACTTGATGATGTCATCTTTGTGAGTCTGACTTGTTGTGGCCATATTAAATGGGTAATACAGTGTTAGAAAATCTGGCACAACTGATTCTTTCAAGCAACTGGATACCATTGTTTTGGTTAATCAAGTCCTGTTAAGCCGAGTCCACACTAGGGGGTTATGAGTCTGGGCGGTGTTGCTGCGAGTTGGATTTGATGACCCCAGGGCTGTTGGCAACAATGCTCAAGTGAATCTAGCCAGGGGTGGTAGCGCTGACTCTCAGAACGCTCAGTGTGTTTTTGCAAGATTCTTTGATGATGAAAGTGGCAAAATAGTCACCCATTTTTTGGGACTTGTACAAGTTATCGAGACCACTGGTGAGGCGCTGTTAGGGGTACTTAAAAAGATTCTTGAGAAGAACAAGCTTGAACTTAAGAACTGTATTGGCTTCAGAGTGATGGAGCAAGTAATATGGTTGGTGAAAAGAACTCTTTGTGGTCACGAATCAAGGCCGAGTCCACTAATTGTGTGAAAATACCATGCACCTGTCACAGTCTGGCATTGTGTGTCCAGAAAGGCTTCGAAAAATTGCCTAGTAACTTAGGATTTATGCTTAAAGAAATACCTAAATGGTTCAAAAATAGTACTTTACGAAGGGAATCCTACAAATTGCTTTGTGAAACTATGGAAGTGGGTGAAGAAAGTTCAGGTATTCTCTTGCCATTTCTCAAGATGTCTGAAACTAGATGGCTTGTGCGAGGAAAAATTATTTACAACATATTGGTGAACTGGAAAGAACTGAAGGCTTACTTCAACATTGCCAAGATACAAGGTGGTCAAGATGTTCGATACAAAGCAAGAATGTTGTGGGAAATGCTATGTGATGACACCAATTACCTGTTTTTATTTTTGCTTCACCAATAGTGACAGAATTTGAGAGACTGAATTAATTATTTCAGTCCACAAATTGCAAGCCTTCCCATCTATGTCATGAACTAGACATTCATTGAACCGTACTTTCTTGACTTGCCGTGTGTATGACGAAAAGGGAGTTCCTGTACCTTTGGGAAAAGTAGATTTTTGGGCAAAGTTCATATCAGAATCTGAGCTCTTGCTAGCAAAAGATAAAGAGCAACTACAAGATCGGTGTCAAGAAATGATGTTTACGCCAGCACAGCAGGTCAAGTATAGGTTTCACTCATACAAATAGGCCACCTTACAAGGACCTCCCGTTTCTCCACCTTCAAGGACAGGCAGCCGAAGCGTGTGAGGACCAATATCGATGAATTCTGTACCATCCGTGGATAGAAGGCATTTTTGAGGGCAAGATACCCGATGCTCCAGAGGTGTTTTGGTCAAAGATTAAATCTTAGGAGAGCGAGGGATCGAGACCGTACAGTGACCTTGCTTGCTTTGCATTATCATGTCTAACAACCCCAGTGAGTAATGCATTCGTTGAGCGAATTTTCTCACATGCCAATGCCATTAAAACTAAGGTGCGAAACCGAATGAAACTGCCTATGTTGGAATCCATATTGAGAATTCGTACCACAGTGCTAATGACTGGGAGGTGCTGCAAGGACTTGGTTATAACAGAAGCTATGCTACAGAAATTCTCAACAGAAACCGTATATGAAGACACAACTTAAGATGCTGGGTTGTCTGCTCTCTTAGATTAACATACTACAAAACCTTCATCTACACAACACACTGCTGTTATAAGTTGATATATAAATATATATATATATCTATTACTCTTGCTTTATGGATTTGGTAATGAAAAGTGCAGTCTGGTAGTAGAAATTGCGAGTTTGGTAATGAGGCCAATTTCTAATCTGGCAACCCTGACCGAGCCTGACGCTTAGTCGCTTACGCCAGGTCACGCATTGCATCTCGATAAGAGTGGACGTGCTCCGCTTCATTCTTCTTCCTCACCATGGCTGAAGAGATGCAAACCATTAAATGGACAAGTGCCACTACCTAGTACTTCATTTATCTCTCTCAAACAACAATAATGCCTCTGGCAAGTCAAAAACAAGGAATACAAAAACAAGACCATTAGGAGTGCAAGGTTAGTAAATGTTTTAAATCAATAATACATTCATATTACGGTCAGCTTCTGGGTCTACCACAGGTTCAATTTTAGATTGAATTTTAACTGCAATTCTAATTGCATTTTAAATACTAAAATGTTTTAACTATCTACCTACTTCATTGTATATTTTCAGCCTTCGGGCTGCTATTGCTGATAAAAAGTTTATTATTATTATTATAGGTTACATGCTATCGCCAACGAACTTACAAGTACAACAAGTTATGCTGTGACAACAGAAGACGTCATAAAGAAGTTGCATACGCTGAGGTCCCAGTTCGGGCGAGAGGTGAAAGCTGTCAAGGCATCGCAGAGATCAAGGGTAGGGACACGAAGTTTATATACCGAGATTATGCCGCTACAACACGCTGTCTTTTCTTGGTGATGGCGACATTCTTTGGGATTCAACTCCCACTTTAGACGAAGTACAGTCTCTTCCACTCCTGCGTTCACCACACCAGCGTTGCCAATGTCTCTCCCCCTCCTCCCCATATCGTGTGAACCACCCAAGCCCCCTATGTCCCTGTTCACCCAGCAGTAAGTAGGTACCCGGCTGTAAGAGCAAGGATAGCAACCTTGTAGGCTGGGGGAAGATGTGTTGATGTAACTAGACTTGACTGCCTTAATGACCAACACCATGAGTCGATAGGCATAAAGCCCTAAATCTTCTTGTGTGAACCACCAGTTTCGAGACTCCGATCAGAAACATATGCCAGGGTCTTGGCATATGCTTCGAATCTGGGCCGGTAACTATAAAAATACTTAAGTATTGCACTTAACTTCGCTTAAGTGCACTTAAGTTAAGTCAAACACTTGAAGTATAATACTTAAGTCGGCACTTAAGTGTAAGAACTGTACCTGTATGAAAAGCATCTCAGAGCAAAACATGAATTAATAAAATTGTGTTTATTTTGGCACAAAGTGCATTAGGAACGAAGATAATTATATAAGATATGTACACATGAACTGCTACGATATTTTTCTTGGCAATGGTATATTGAAACGGGAATTCTGAAAAGTACAAATTATCTGTGTATCCAATTTTTTTGTCCGCATCATATCGACTCCATGTTATTGTTTACATTATTGTACAGTTCAAACAAGTGTTCAACTGAGTTCATCAGCGTGAGTGCTTACTGCTGACCATCCTCACTGAACCACTGAAATGGAGTCTGTAAACATCACGAAGAGAAACTCAAATTGGAGTAAGGACGAAACTATGTTGCTCCTACAACTAATTGAAGAAAAAAAGAAAATTATAAAAGGAAGGTTCAGTCCTAACCTGACAGTGAAACAGAAAAGAGAAGCATGGCAGGAGATTACAATTCCCTCTATGCTACATTCCCAGGGACCCGCCGCCAACGAGAACAAGTGGAAAAAAAGTGGCATAACTTGTTGTCAAAGGGAAAGAAAGAAATAAGTGCAAGAAGACGCTTGTTCAACCAAACAGGTTAGTTCCTCATTGTTGTGCACAAAATAATAAAATACTAGCTTAACGTTACATGTTCACTTCGTAAACAAGGAGATATATTTAGTTGATCACAGAACCTAATGCATGACCTGGGAGGGTGTAGAAATCTTTAGTGAAGGTTACCTTTAAGAGCCACAGTCCCTACTATATATATATATTAGTTTAAGTCTATTGATTCAGTACTGAATATATTATGTATGTGTATATATGTGTTTGTGTTTATATATACAGTACAGTATATGGATTTTTTTCAGTATTCTTTTTCTTATTAATGTGAATCATAAGTTACCAAAGTTTCTATTTATATCTGTTGTTACATGATTGTATTTTAGTTTGGCTTTCCAGGTTAGCTATAAAGCTTCATATGCAATATACAACCTGAAGGAAGCGAGAATTTTATTATTTGTTAGTGATGTAACCTCTGAACTAATAAAAGAGAGAGATTAATTGACTTGCCATTACCCCCAAGTGAATACAACATCTTCACTAACATCTTGACTACCCCTGTTTCATAGTGTTGTTACATTACGACACTGTATGAGAGAATGTGTTGCCCATGTGAGTTGTATGTACAATATACAGTATACATCACAAGTATGCAATACAAATACTGTACTGTATACAGTCTATTTTGAACTGTATGTAGGCTATGAATAATTAATTATGTTTGTTGTGGTTTTGCCTCTCTCTTTGTTCTCGTTCCTTTCTTTTTCTTTTATATTTAAGGTTTAGTTGGTTATATTGTTTTCCTTTGCCCATAAAGCACTTGCTTGTGAAGGGGTGTTTGTCCCACTTCTCAAAAGTTTATGCTGTCAGCTTTTGATATTTTTGTATTTACTCTTTAAAAGATATCTTTAAAATACAGATTCTACTATATTGATATTCATAGGCTACTATTAACTATTATTTTAAGAATTTCAAACCTTTCCTTCATATCATTCATGGCTTGTACATTTTTCTGCAGGTGGTGGTCCCCCTGCCCCAGGAGATGGAGGTGATGATCCAGTCATGGAGGGAATTGAGAAAATCCTCGGTAAAGACAATGTTACCTTTACTGGCATCCAGAGCAACCACCCTACAGATACATCCAATATTCTAGACAACGCTGCAGTTGCAAGCGGGTACGGTACTTTGATAACTGTAATTTTTTTTTTAGAGTTGTCAAGCTTCTGATACAATATGAACAGTCGATCATAAAAGTATGCATTAACTTTAGTTCATACAGTTTTATTGTTACATAAAATTTTATCAACAAAGATTATCCTACTTGATTGTTTTTGCTTTAGTATATGGCAGCCCGTATACTAAATGGGATGCATTTATCCAACCTAAGTGGCATGTAAAGTACTAGTATGTGTTCACTTTTGTCTTGGCAGCTGAGTACTGTAGACATATATAGTTAGATATTATTCACATTCTGAAAATTCATTCCATTACAATTACTTGTATTAGCTATATCTAAAAATCCTGTGATTGCAGGAGCAATGATTTCGTAACACTGCATGTAGGGGAGTTGGGTGAACTACCGGAAGCAAGTGCTAGTCCAGCAGCTGCCAGTCCAGCAGCTACAGATGAGGGGGAATATATCATATTTCCACCAGCCACACCTTTAGACCACGCTACATCAGCAATAATGCATACCGGGGATCCGAGGGAAGTTGCAAGTCTCATTCAAGATATGAGAGTGGCCTATCAAGCACAGAGAGATGCTTGGAAGGCCATGGAAAATTATTATAAAAGTAAAACCTTAAGGTAACTCTTCCTTCCATCCATGCTCTAAGTTCACTCCTCCTTCCATCTATGCTCACTCCTCACTTTCCTCACTATATTCTTCCACTATTATATTATTGGTCAGTCATCTAACATTAAAAATTTCACCAATGGTGTCCCCCAAGGATCTGTACTCTCACCCACCCTTTTCAACCTATACATGAATGACATACAAACACCCCAGGCACCACAAATACACATAGCCTCCTACGCAGACGACATAACACTCACATGTACACACAGAAACGCAGACACAGCCACTCTCATCCTCCAACCCTACCTCAACACACTTAATGCCTGGTTCACCACAAACAGACTTAAAATAGCACCCACCAAGTCAACTGTCACCCTTCTCACCAACTGGAACGCAGAACACCGCTACACACCACACCTCACCATAAACAACACACCTATACCACACACGCACACACCCAAAATACTTGGTATAACATACAATACATCCATGACATTCAAACAACATATTACGGCCATCAAAAACAAATGCATGCAAAGACTTAAAGCCCTCAGATCACTTGCCAGCACAACATTCGGACACAACAAGGAAACCACAACCACAGTATACAAACAATATATTCGATCAGTGATGGATTATGCAAGCCCTGCCTGGGCTTCAAACCTCACTGAGACTCATCACAACACCCTTCAAACCATACAGAACAGAGCCCTAAAGACAATCACAGGCTGCACAGCTACCACACCCACAGACCACTTACACTATGAAACCAAAGTCCTCAAAATCAAGGATCACCTTGACATGAGAGGCACACAAACACTTGCTGCAGCCTCCACAAACCCACACCATCCACTACACTACATGGCACAACACCCACACATGCCAAGGAACATCAAAACAACACCCAGTACACGATACCATACACAAATACTATCATCTCTTACACCCTGCCCACCCCAAACCAATCTCCAAAAACACATCCATACTCAAATCACTCATCAATCCATCCAAACACTCAAAAACAACACTCAGCTGCATGCACGACCTCCTGACATCCACCCATCCGAATCCTCCCTTCCCCGTGAGGACAGAGTCCACCTGGCCAGGCTGCGGTGTGGCCATCACCCGGCCCTTCTGACATATCAGAAGAGGCTGGATGGAGCCATTGCGGATGCCTGTCCGGGATGCAACACAGCACCCCATTCTATTAAACACATTATTGAAGACTGCAATGCACACAACCACACTCGCCAACAACACAACATACACTCTCTGAGGGCACTGTGGGAAAGCCCGGTTCAGGCCATGACCTTCCTCAGGAGCTCGGGGCTGCTCGGCCAGACAGCTTGAGGAACTTCAACAACAACAACTATTATACAACGGTTCCATAAATCCCTACCTTTACTTTAATTTCTCCTTTACTCCTTTTATGAGTGGTTCTCAATATTTTTTGCCCTGTATTTTTAAGAGACTTTGTATGTGCAATAAACTATTCCAACAAAATTATTTAAGTTTATTTACTACCATGCAGGATGAAGAAATGATAGAGACAGTTAATAGATAAAAGGTCTTGTCTTGAGGCTGAATGAAGTAAATTGGTCCTTGGTGGCAAGTTTATTTGCGGATGACACTGTGTTGATGGCTGAGAGTGAAAGGGAGTTACAGAGGGTGGTGGATGAGTTCCAGTCCATTTGTAAGCGAAAAAAACTGAAGGTGATGGTATTTGAGAGGACCAAAACAGAAGTAATTGACTTTGCTACACCCTATAGAGTGGCTGTACCAACTGGGACGGAATGTGAAATAACTTTAGGGGGTGAGAGGATGGAGGAGGTGAGGGAATTCAAGTATCTGGGAACAGTTCTGTGTAAACATGGAAGTATGGAAGGAGAAATCAGGGAGAGAGCAGTGAGGGGCAGGCAGGTCATAGGTGCACTGGGGAGGATTATGAAGGGTAGGAGTGTGAGTATGGAAGTCAAAAAGGGACTGAGAAATAGTATAATCCTGCCAACATTGACATATGCGTCGGAGACATAGACATGGAGTAGGGCTCATCAGTCGACAATAGGTGCTGTGGAAAAGGGTTACTTGAGAGGACCATGTGGACTTACTAGGTGGTATGGAGAAAGTAATGAGAGTGTGTATGAGTGAGAAGGCAATTGGTACTGAGTGTGGAGTGGTTGAGAGAGTGACGCGTAATACACCGAGATGGTTTGGACATGTTCTTAACAATCACTTTGTAAAACACCTTGAGAAAAATCATCTGCTAAATGATAAGCAATATGGCTTTAGACAGAGACGATCTACTGTGGATCTGCTCTGTTATTTCACAGATAACATATTCCAATCAACTGATAAACATGGAGAGACTCACACAATTTGCCTTGATATATCTAAAGCCTTTGACAGAGTATGGCACAGATCATTACTGTCTAAGCTTCCACATTATGGCCTTCAATCTTTTGTTCCTCTAATTAATTCATATCTTAGCAACAGAAAATTACGTGTGATGGTAGATGGTCTGTATTCCGACTTTCATGCCATTAATGCTGGTGTTCCTCAAGGAGCGGTCTTGGCTCCAACTTTGTTCCTCATTCATATTAATGATCTTTTGTCAGTTATTCAGAATTCAATTCACTCCTATGCTGATGATTCAACTATTCACAGTTCCTTCTCATTTAATGATAGTTTTACTCAACACAATATTTTAGAATACAAACTTGCCACTTCAATTTCATTAAATGAAGACTTAACGAAGATCTTTGATTGGGGACAAAACAACCTAGTTTCTTTCAATGCAAATAAAACTAAATACATCCCGTTCTCAAATAGATCAGATAATCAAGATTCTCACATTATTTTCAATAATACAAATATCCCCAAGTCCCACAGCATTGATCTCCTTGGTGTAACTTTAAATGAAAACCTCAGTTGGACTCCCTATGTAAAATCCATTGCCAAAACTGCATCTAGGAAGATGGGACTTTTATACAGAGCTTGTAATTATTTGACTGACGAGCAGATAGCAGTAATATATAAGAGTCATGTGCATTCCCAGATGGAATATTGTTCACCTCTGTGGGCTGGTTGTGGATCGGTGGTGTTAAGACAATTAGATAAAATTCAAAGCAGAGCTATCAGACTGATCAATAATCCTATGATCACTAATGAATTCCCTCCCTTATCAGTACGTAGAAATGTTGCTTCCCTTGCACTATTTTATAGATACTTTTATAAGAAATGTTCGGATGAACTTGCCCTGATTATACCACCCCTTCACGTCTTCCCACGGAGGACTAGGGCAGCTGAGAATGCGCATGAGTTTACACTGACTCCTCCACGTTGCAGGACAACTGCTTACAAAAATTCATTTACTCCCCGTACTACTTCCCTGTGGAATTCTCTTCCAAGGGAATGTTTTCCAGCAAGTTATAACCCCCAGCAATTTAAATCCAGTTGCTTTAAATATTTTATGAGTGGAGGATGCCAATAGGCAAATGGAACCATTTATTTATTTGTTTCTTCCTTTCCTCCACTCACTATATGTAAAAAAAAAAAAAAAAAAAATGTAGAGAGAATTGCCTTCTCACTCATACACACTCTCATTACTTTCTCCATACCACCTAGTAAAGAAGAATGTTCACCCCACCGACCCAGACAGCGAGATCAAACTAGTAATTTACTACAAGTCTCCAAAAACCTCGAACCTCACCCTACACAACCGACCTACTACCTCCAAGAGACCGATGAACAGTGACCACGTGATTTACCAACACACCTGTAACAGTGTGGACTGTGAGCCTCACCACTATGTTGGTAAAACACAAACATCACTATCTCGTCAGCTCACCATGCACCTCCAGTCAGGGTCTATAAAAGACCACTACCGTACCCACGACAACCAAGCTGTGACACGAGACAAACTAGTAAATAATACCACCATACTAGACAAAGAAACAGACAGCAGAAGATTCTCCAACCTAGAAACGATCTACATAGAAACCCTACAACCTTCTATAAACAACCAGACACAAGACCTCCAAATAGTGCCCTCCAGAAAACGACACATCACCAACACCGTCAGGATACTCACCACACCTCCAACACCTACTGACCCACCACAAGTATCTAACATCTTACCCACCACCACTACAACCAACCAACAACTCAGACGTAGCGCCAGAATCAGAAGCTACCCCCCATCCACCAATCACTAGGCTTCTGATATGGTGGCCCCGCCCACCCCACGTACGGAAAATAGATAAATACCCCTCACCCACTCAGAATCGCCACTTCCTCCTGAAGATGTCCGATGTACTGGACGAAACGTCGACCTCCCCCAACAACTCAACTTTTGCCTCACTTATCCACCATCTAAGTGAAGACTTAAGAAAAACTGTAAGAAATATTGAAAATATAAATAATAAACTAATTAATGCAGAACAAGCCATTTCCTTCAACCTCGTTTGTTTGAAAGAGAATATACTCCCTGGCTACATCAACATATATATATATAAATGTTGGTGTAGCCAGGGAGTATATATATATATATATATATAAATGTTGGTGTAGCCAGGGAGTATATATATATATATATATATATATATATATATATATATGAGAGTGAGAAACAGAGAGATATATTGTTAACAAATTTTATACACAATATATTGCCAGACCCCATGCCCGTCGCCAGGTCGCCTCCAAGGCCTCCCAATGTAATTCAGCAATACTCTCTCTTCCCAGTTCATCTGTTCTCCCACACGTTATAGGTCTATATTTATCTACTCTATCAGTCCACTTTTTCACGTTTTCCCACATCTGCTTCAAACCATTGAAGCTAAGGTAAAGTTGTTCGTAGCCTGAACAGTGAATATTTTTTCTAAATGGATTTCATGTTTAGCATGCAACATTGCATTGTTTTCTTGTTTTTCTACCAACTAAGATCGAGCAGATAGGTTGTTTGCTTTGGCCATCATATTTTGGTAAGCATTATTTGATGTTCACCTCTGATTTTGTATTTTATTTGTAAGTCACGTTACAGTGTATTACATGCATAGTAAAATTCCTTCATTACTAAGTACTCCTTCTCACTCTCTCTCTCTCTCTCTCTCTCGTAATATAAACGTTAAAGTCTACTGTAATCTCTCTTCTCTCTCTCTCTCTCTCTCTCTCTCTCTCTCTCTCTCTCTCTCTCTCTCTCTCTCTCTCTCTCTCTCTCTCTCTCTCTCTCTCTCTCTCTCTCTCTCTCAAATGAACATTATCTTATCTTATCCAGTCTATTTAGATATGAAATCGTATGGAGATTTAGGACCAATTCCACAGTTTGTTAGCGCCCAAACGAAAGAATCTAAACTGTGTAAATGACTTTTGACTGATTTATTGGATTAATCTGATGAGTAAAGTTTACAGATATTGTAATAATACTAGTGCTTGATAGTTTTGGTGAATAGGTATACTCAGCTCTTGGAAAATAACGAAGGCTTACGAGTGTGTTTGGGGAGGAATCTGACAAACAAAATGACTATGTGGGACCGGCCCTGACTCCTTGACATTCTACGTTAAACAAATAAGTGTCGAAATATGTGATCTTTTTGCCAATGATAGATTCTTCTTCACCTCCTTCTAACTTCTTCACTTTTTTTATCCTGTTCTTTCTTCACCTTTCCCTCATCTCCACCTCTTCTCCCTTTCTCCTTTAGACTCCGTAGGGGGTATTGCCTGTAGTGATATGGGCAATACTTTAAGGGTTTTGGCGCCCCTTCGCCCCCAGCCAATCTATTTCAGTTATTCAACTGTCTCTCCTTTCTTTCTATTTCCTTCCTGCTTGCTGTCCCACCTCTTCTATCACCTTCTTCTGGCGCCAACGAGGGTTCAACCGCCGATTTTACAGCTGGTTAGCATATTTCTCGAATTTGGCTAGAGAGCAAGAAGTGCTGGGACAAAATGAAGGAAAATTGCGCCGAACATATAGGAATAAAGGTAACCATAGGAAATTTTTTAAATAGTCTCATGATCTTTCCCAACTCATTTTACCTACTTGACTGCATTTCAACCCAACCATACTTAATCTAACCTAACTGAACGGATTGCATTGACCAGGTCAGACTTGAAAAATATGCCCCCGGATAGGGGTCCCTCTGAGTGTGCAGCGTGTTTTAAGATGTAATCTCGGGCACGGACGCGAATATTTCATATTTCTTTAAAATGTAAGTAAATCTTGGTTTAATTACGTGTTCTGTCTGACTTTTACTAGGAGCTAATTTTCTTTAGGATTATTACACATACAGCATGATATCGGTAATGTCAATTTAGACAAATTCTTCTTTAATTTGTGTAGCTAACGTTATCCATTCATTATTTGATGACTCGAGAGAAAGATACACAGAATATACGAGAGGGATAGTTTCGGAGTAATTTCATAATTCGTAGGATTTATGGTAACGGGTGATACAATAAACAAAGTAATAAAAATCTTTAGGATTTTATCATTATAAGGAGTCGTTACTCTGAAACGCTCATCAAATACTGACTGGCAAACTACATTTCTAGCTAAAATAATGACCCTACCTATCCGTGTGCTCAACCGGAGCGTTCCAACGAAGTTCACCTTGCCCACCTAGGCTACTTTCTGAGACTTCGCCCTTCTCTTCCCCACAGCCACACACCGTTATCTCTGGAATAAATCCATCATTATGTGAACGGTGTGCAAATTTGGTAGATCACCTACTACTATGCACACATTAATGTATCTATTAGCAAAACTTGGGGGAATCTATTAGTAGGTTAAACACACGTTAGGAGTGATCCCTCTTCCCCGTTCACCTGTGGGTTCAAAACAAACATAACCCAGTTAACAATCAATGCCAGTTGATTATCACTGGTAAAACGATCACTTATTTCGACACTACTAATTTGTTTATTAACGTAGAATGTCAGGGAGCCATGACTGATTCCACAGTCATTTTGTCAGAGTCCTCCCCAAACACACTTGTAAGGCTTCGTTATTTCCCAAAAAGCTGATTATTCCTATTCACCAAAACTATCAATTGAGCATTTGTATTATTACAATAGCTGCATACTTTACTCATCAGATGCTTCCAATAAATCAGACATAAGTCATTTACACAGTTTAGTTTCTTTCGTTTGGGCGCTAACAAATCACAACGAACAATTGTGGAATTGGTCCTCACTCTCTGTTCGATTTCATTAGTATAGAGATAGGATAAGATAAGATGGTGTTTATTTCAGAGAGAGAGAGAGAGAGAATTACAGTTGACATTAAAATTTTTATTACGAGAGAGAGAAAGTATTTAGCAATGAAGGAATTTTACTATGCATGTAATACATTGTAACTTGACTTACAAATAAAATACGAAATCATAGGTGATCTCAAATTATGCTTACCAAAATATGATGGACAAAGAAAACAACCTATCTGCCCGATCCTAGTTGGTAGAAAAACAAGATAACAATCGTGGCAACGAGACGTGAGCTCTGTCAGAACGGCTGAGCAATGTTGCATGTCAAACATGATAACCATTAAGAAAAAATATTCACTGTTCAGGCTACGAACAACTTTACCTTAGCTTCACCTACTCATTGTGTAATATAGGTTCTAAATTTCCATATCATCATTCCTCAACCATTCTGCCTGAGAGCTCATGACTCGTTGGCACGAGCATAGCTGTTTCCCGAAACTTCAACCCTGCAGTCCACATTCCTTCCACAACTACACAGCGCCATCTATGGAATGAACTTTGAGGCAGAGTCATGTTCACTACAGAGGGAGAGTGTTGACGATTCGTATAATTTTCGAGTACACACACACACACACTGCTGCCACATCTACGATCTCTCGATACTGGGTGGCCCAGTCGGAACTGTAACAGACTGTACATACCCAGGTAAGTTCACGAGTACCAGGGCCGTACTTACGAAAATACTTAAGTATGTTTAAGTGGACTTGACATGAGTGAAACACTTAAGTATTGCGCTTAGTGTAGCACTTAAGTGTAAGTCCTCTGCCGTGTATGAAAAGCAACTCGTAGCAAATCTTGAAATCGTAAAAATATAATTATTTCGGTAAGAAGTACTTATAAATTACAGATAATTATGTCATACATACCCACAAAAACTACTACGAGTTATATCTCACCGATGGTCTCATAAAATATAAATTCGGAAAGTTATTTATTTTCTAGTGTCTAAATATATTGTAGTTTTTCGTTCGCGCAGTCTGCAGTGTTTGTTTACATTGTTGCCTCGACCATCAATTCCCTCACCACAAGACCTTAAACTTTGTTATGGAGACCCCAAAGCCCAAGAGGACCAACAACTGGTGCAAGGACGAGGTGGTGATGCTCTTAAGGCTCGTCAAGGAAAGGAAGACCACCATCAAGGGCAAGTTTAGCCCTACACTTACCATCCGCCACAAGAGGGAAGCTTGGAGGGAGATCACCGAGGCCCTTAATACCGCTTTCCCTGGAATTGATCGCCAAATGATACAAGTGGAAAAGAAGTTGTAAAATCTTCTTTGCAAATGGAAGAAAGATATCCAGGCCAGAAAAGGCTTTACAACCAAACAGGTTCGTGTTTAATTGTTTTGCACAGACTGACTGACAAAATTAATTAAGTCTTGCTTTTGTGTTATTGTGCATAATGAATAGGTTCATTCTATCATAATTTCACAACTTCTTCAATAATAAAATCCACATTCATATGATCTAGTATGGGTGAGGGAGAAAATATACACATGGGCTAATAATTATTTGAATTTGCTGTGGGAATTTCTATATGGTCAAATGTTTATGGTACTAGATATTTGCCCAGCTACATGCTAAAAATATATTGTTAAATCTACATGAAATATCCGATTGTTCTAAATGGAATCAAGTGTAAAATGTTCATGGTATGATACTAATTATTACACTTTCAGTATGATAAGTTTTGATACTGTTGAGGCTACTAAATTTTGAAAAAATCAAAGATTTTCTTTGTATAATGATGTGTAAATATTTTTTGTAGGTGGTGGACCCCCTGCCCCAGGTGGTGATTATAAAGACCCTGTCACTGAGGGGATTTAGGATATCCTTGGGAGGGACAATGTCTCCTTGATTGGCATCAAGGGTGACGGTGTGTAAGACACGTTCATCATGAACGAAGAAGGAGCTCCAGTCACCTTCTTGTACGTAGATTTTTTTTTATTTTTCAGAACAGAGTGAAGCTTGTAAAATTCCCTATATTTTTGTAACATTTTCTATACTGTTCTGAATTTCCTGCATTCCTTGACTTGAAGGTTTCATTTCTTTGTTACTGTTATACTGTATTCCTCTCAAAGTGATCCTCAACACCGTTTCCTATAAGTGTAGTCGTCATCATCATCCCATTTCAATTTTTTTCAAGGGATAGGTGGCTCTAGTTTTACTGCATACCATTATATTATATTACAGTATATTTAAACTTTATTGCAGGGCCGATGATGTTGTATTTCACATTGAAGAACTTCCATCAACATCAGCCAGCACCATGCCAACATCAGCCAGCACCATGCCAGCACCAGCCAGCACCATGCCAACATCAGCCAGTACCATGCCAGCATCAGCCAGCACCATGCCAACATCAGCCAGTACCATGCCAGCATCGGCCAGCACCATGCCAACATCAGCCAGCACCATGCCAACATCAGCCAGCACCATGCCAGCAGGTGTTATGGGAGGAGCTGACATAAGTGAGGATGATGTCCATCCTCCACTGCTTCCACCTTGGCTGAACCCTTCTCTTTGTGGTGCATCAAGTGGAGACGACCCACAGGCACGAACCTTGATGGAGGAGATGACAAGGGCCTGCAGAGCACACACAGCTGCTTGTAAGGCCATGGAAGAATTTTATATATATAGACTAAGTCAAATAAAGAAGTAGTAGTACATTTAAGGTGATAATCTTGGTTTTTATTTGCCTGATAACATATTTCTAATTTAATTCTGAGCAGGATAAATTAACCATCATAAAATATTTAGGTGTTGCAATAAGCATAAGTTACACATGTCGGCGGCAAAAGTCGTGTCGCCTCACTCAGCACGTCTTCAAAGATAACATAATGGTTAATCATCAAATAAACATATTCACCTTACAGAAATATGATATCCAGGGAGTAAATTAATATACTTTTCTTTATTTTTCAGTTTACAAGCCCGTGAAGCTTAGATCTCCATACTTACTTCATGACTTGGCAGATGTGGCCACAGGACATTTGCCGCCGACTGTACTTATAGAGTTGGTGGAAAGGAATAACATTTAACTTATCAACACATTCTTCTAGGGGACAAAATATAAAAACATGTTTTATCTCTGATAGAAAAAAAATATGTTTTTCCCTCTTTTGGAACATACGTACAGTACTGGAAACAATATGTTGAAATAAAAACATGTTTAACGTCTAATGATAAAAATAAGAATATGTTTTTCCTTCTGGTGGAACATACGTACAGTACAGTACTGGAAACAGTAGGAGTGGTGGGTGGGAGTGGGGTTATATCTTCGTCCTGTAGGAATTATTTGTAAATCTTGAGTTTAGTTATTGATATTGGGGCACAGGGATTCTAGGAAGGAGAGGCACCTAGGGTTACTCTCCTTTTCTAATATGGTGGTGTGCTTGTCTAAGTCATGGCTGGTCAAGGGTTGGTGGTATGGTGGCTGATAGTGATCCATGATGGCTCCAAACTTATGGTGAAGGGTGAGTCGACGGGACAGATGAGTTTGTGTCATACCAATATATGTGTGGGGCCCACAGTCTCCACTGTTACAGGTGTGTTGGTACATCACATGGTAGTCGCTCGTCGAGTTCTTGGCAGGGGATGGTCGGTTACGGAATACGAGGTCTTCGGCGATTTGTAATAAATAGTAAGTTTGATCTTGTTATCAAACTCTTTTGCTCCCATGCCCAACTCTTGCAGTTCAGTCCCAGAGTCGGGATTAACATGTAAGAGTAAAAGTAAGAGGAAAGCTACAAATGAAACAAATGAGGTGTTAAAGCTAGCATTAACTAAATCATCTTACCTTCCCAAGCCTAGTGAAAAACGCCCGTGCATGGATTTTGGGAGGGTTGTATACAATACAATGGAAGACATGAATATAATGCAAATAAAGTTGTCCAGGAGGCTAATAATGGATGTTATACATCTAGGTAACATGGATATGTTGACCGTTAACCATTAAGAGATATCAGTTGTAGGTTCAAATTATGTCATGGCTTAGTAAATACAAAACTGCTAAAATTGTGATGAAATTGAATGGATGTAATTAATATTGAACATAAGTTTTTAATTTCACATTTCATTATTTTATACAGATTTGCAGAGATATTCATGTGGTAGTATTAATCACTATCATACCACCAATGTGTTTTGTTTTGTTTCCTACATTAAAAAAGCTTTTAGAATTTTACCTTTAAAAGTGTATATGGTCACTTGATACATCAAATCATTAGTTTTGATCCAATTTTAATGAAACTTTTCTGAATGTTACCTATAACAATACAAGTACTATGTCCGATATTGAAATTATATGAAAAACATTAAATAATATTGTGCCAAATTTGCTATAATTATTATGTATCATAAAAATCATTACAGCAGAATAACTATTAACTGTATTAAAATGAGCCTTTAAACATATATTCTGAGGTAGTTCCTTAACTGTTTGAACATAAATTTTTTTCTATATTGCATTTTAGAGTCTGAAATATATAGCAGTGAAATTGATGTAAATTTTACCTTCCGAAAAAATTACCAAAAAAAATATCAAGTAACCATCAAATATAGTTTTAAAGAAAAATTGAACTGTCCAAGATGTAGAACATAAAGTACAGAAAAAAACAAGACCCTTCAGAGTTTTAATAATTGTATTTTAATTGTACAATTACTGCGCTTAATTCAAACAGCCTTTGTAATAGATGCACTAAGTGAAGATATTTTAATATTTTTTGAAGGAGAAGGTGAGAATGTAAACAAATCATACACCCTCTGAACAGTAGCAGGAGTGCCACCTCTACCGATGTGTTCGCACTATTCACATGTAAATACACTATAATTATCTCTTGCCTTGGAAATCTATGATACAGTTCAGTTGGATGACTTATATTCCTTTAGTTTTCTCTTACCTAGTTTTCTTTTCTGGCCGCCTCAATTCTTGCATAACCACTGACACTACCTTCACATATTCTTTTGGTTAGGGAAGATGTGTATACAATAAGCAATATTTTTAAGGTTTAAAAATAATAGGCAATATGGACTTAAAAAAAAATATATATATATTCATAATTTATGATATAAATAAAGTCTTTGGCATTATACAAAGTTTAACTATTTGATCGACAGGTACAGTATGCAGGATGTCACAAGTTCTTCTGGAAACTCAAGATATGCAAGCTTATACAATGTTAAGTGTTAAGTCACAAAATACTCTTATACTTATGGATGGTGTTTTAAGCACTAGTTCCAGGTGAGAAAATTTTCAAATTGACAGCTGCAAACATTTTGAAATTTTTCTCATTGGAAAACTGTAACACTTGAAACACTCGTACATAAAGTATTTTCTGTCTTATCATTGCATAAGCTTGTATTTCTCAGCTTCCAGAAAAACTCATTATATCCAGAATAATATGAGTTATAAATAAATATATATACAGCACACACGATAATGTATATATTCCCTGAGACTGGGTCTGTCATGGTAATATAAAATTATGAAAATTGCTGCAATTTCTTGAATGGCCAAAATTAGTAAAAGTTAATCATTACAACTTCAGCTACTTGTCACATTCGACAAACACAAATTATCACTTGGAAGATACCCTTCAACAAAACATCACCATATACTGTACTAACAAATTTACTTCAAAATAATGGTTAAATGCATTATATTCAGGGGGAAACCCAAGTTAATGTCTCACGAAGCTGTTCATTTCTCAAGAATATGAGCCACCAAAGTGCTTAAACTTGAAGCAATGCTCCGTAGAGAATCAGCAGCATCGCGTACAGCTGGTCACACTCCCGTGAGGCCCACCCAGCGTTGTCAACGTTGGCCGAGATAACCCCGAACCACTAGTTGTGAGCTCTGCTCGCTCGAACCATTCACTGGTGGGAGGGAGAAGTAACGAGGGATTTGAGGAGTGTAGGGGGGGTGCCTATACAAGAGAGGTGAGAAATTATTCTTGGGGAGGTGAAAAATGAGTGGAAGCTTTAATAAAAGTACGAAAATACACCCGGTTATCAATTATTTATATACCGACATTCGTGTCAATTATTAACATAATTAAAGGTAAGATTAACTTTTTCATATTATGATGTAACACAAAAACAACTGAAGTAACATTATTGTATACCTTTTTCGTATAATATTTAATGGTTATTATCAAGAACTAAACGCTGAAAAATACTTACACAATAACTGATTAAAAATCATGAACCAGAATGCTCTTTATTAAATGAAGCAAATGTGAATACCTTTATATTACATGTGTCAAGTGTTGATACCACTAACACACACTTCCATTTCCCCCGTATCTACCTAACAGGCTCTCATTATCCCTCACGTGATAGCAGCCTTGTAATATTCTGAATACTTTTAATGATAGCTCGTTGTATTAAATATAGTGAACACGTGCTGTTTGGTAATTTACTATAAATCCCTCAGTATTTCATCTGTTTCTAGGTAGCAAAATTTTTTATTTTGGCAGATAATACATGTGAGCAGAGGCCAGGGAGATTGCGTCTGGCACCCACAGGCTTGTCAACTGTAATATTTTTTTTTGTTTGCATCAATTAGAGACTGACGTTGACTTGTTGCGAGTGCAACTAAGGTTGTCTCCTTTTTATCCTGTGCAAGAACTGTGAGAAGTTCGTGTGCATCTCGTAGCCGTATTTAGTCCGTTAGTTGCTATGGTAGGATGAGTAAAAACATTCCTTTCAGCGGCAGCTGTATTTCCTGGTTGTATGTTCTGGGCGACTGAGTAGTCTTATTTACAATGTAGGTAAAAACTTCATCTTCCATGTATATATAGTAACAATTAAATATAACAATAAATATATATATATGTTGCATATCAATAGAAAGAGTATTTGATTTTACATTTGATGGTAAGAATTAATAATGAGTTGCCATGCTCAGTCGCAGCTGAGCGGGCATGCAAGTTGCAAAATATGTGATCGGTCAAGGTAGGTCAGGTCAAAGTACCTGAGAAAGAATGGATTTCTACCTGGTACATTTTAAGGGTTACAATTTTAAAACAGGTGTATACCTTGATAGGGGTTACTAACACAAATATGTGTATGCACACTACAAACTCTAGTCTCGTTAGCCCACATTAGTTTTGATACTCGAAGAGGATTATGAGTTGGTTGAAAACCACTAAACTGGTAAGGGTATTGAAGACTGAGGGTGGAAATATTCCCTCTCCAACATGTTGGCAGTCCTGATGACTTGAAGATGTGTAAGGTGGTGCAGTCAGTCAGTTCACAAGACAAGGTGTATATGGAAATTCACACTAATATCAACCTTGTAGCAGAAGAGAGTAAAGACCAATACGGTATCAAATACAACGGTATGAGTAGTGGTAGAGTGTATATGGAAAGTCACACTAATATCAACCTTGTAGCACAAGACAGTAAAGACCAATACGGCATCAAATACAACGGTGTGAGTATTGGGAAGGTGTTGTATGATGGGAAACACAGGATTTCAGACCTTAACACGCCTTCAATAAAGTTTAATTTTAAGATATGTTGAAAATATTTGCCAGCTTCTTTATTAACATGTCCGATGAAACCTAAACTGTGCATCCCATGCATTACTTGATTGAACTATTACAATGTTTAAATAATTATGAATATAGTTCTCTCGCAACTCATGACAAGATAAAACCAATAGAACCTCTGTCACCAACATTATTATGTTATGTGTGTGTGTGTGTACTGGCTTATATAATTATACAAGTATATTACATGCACACAGAGAAGAGAGATACACTCGGAGAAGAGAGATACATACAGAGCAAATAATAATTTTTGCTACCAAGAGACAAATGACAAAACAAGGGTTTCATAGTCAAATTCCAATCATTCAATACGACAAGCTATTATTAAAAGTATTCAGAATATTACAAGGCTGCTATCACGTGAGGGATAATGATAGCCTTGATTATAAACTGTTAGGTAGATACGGGGGAAATGGAAGTGTGTGTTAGTGGTATCAACACTTGACACATGTAATATAAAGGTATTCACATTTGCTTCATTTAATAAAGAGCATTCTGGTTCATGATTCTTTTTCAGTTATTGCGTAAGTATTTTTCAGCGTTTAGTGCTTGATGATAACCATTGAATATTGTACGAAAAAGTACCGTATACAATAATATTACCTCGGTTGTTTTTGTGTTACATCACAATATTAAAAACTTAATCTTACATTTAATGATATTAATAATTGACACGAATGTCGGTATATAAATAATTGATAACTCGGCTTCCACACATTTTTCACCTCCTCAAGAATAATTTCTCACCTCTCTTGTATAGGCACCCCCCATACCCTCCTCAAATCCCTCCTTACTTCTCCCTCCCACCAGTAAATGGTTCGAGCGAGCAGAGCCCACAACTAGTGGTTCGGGGTTATCTCGGCCAACGTTGACAACGCTGGGTGGGCCTCACGGGAGTGTGACCAGCTGTACATAAACATGGATTTCCCTCTGAATTTAAGTAGTAATTGATGGTTGGCAAGGCGACTAGACGATGGCGTTACAGGACGACTTGATGAGTGACCGGCAGAGTTACTAGAATGGGGGGTAGGAATACGGCTGGAAAATTCTTGCCTGTTGTCTCTTGCTGCATAATGGTGATCTTCAGTCGTCCATATGCAGACAGGAGAAGGAGGTATGTTTATACATGGAAGCACGACCTCTGCCTCATTCGGTACCTCATCTGTTTCCCATGCAGTGTCGTGCCTGTATAAGCTGGATGCACCGCCTATGTCTCGTTTCCCTGTACCTAGAAGTAATTACTTCAATTAGCACAATTATTTGCTGAATGGTTATATGGCATCATTAAAAATCGCTTCACATGCTAGCACAAACAATGACTTAAGAGGATGGTATAGGATGTCATGAGTATACTGTAAATAGTGGGTTACGTTCATTTCAATAAAATCACTTACACAGCCCTCACACTTTTAATATTTATTAACAATATTAGTTCTGTCAAAACAACATTACAAATATTGACAATCACCGCCTCACAGGTTCATACGAAGGAACCAGAGAAGAGAGGCAAGCACAGAACAATAAGAATGTGTCTACAAGGCTTGTCCTGCCATTATTCTTGCCTTTGCAATACAAAATGAATCTAAAACGTGAAAGAGATGGGTAACTGAGTGGATGTATTACAAAATATGCAAACCAACCAGCACATTGACAGCAAAATACTTCAACCCAGTGACTATTACAATTTTTTTTTTTTTAAAGCAGCTCGACCTATAGAAAACTTTTAAATATCGTGGATTGGAATCGCGGTTTATTTCTTTGGCTTTTTTCTATAATTTTTGTTGTTGATCAATTTATAATTTTCTTTGTTTTTTAAATAATCTGTTTTTATCCTTAATAATGTCTTCAAAATTAATAACAATTTATTACATACTTTATATTATTTCTTTGTTTATATATTCATTTATGGCAAACTATGATGTGACCATTACTTTAAAGGCCTATATACATAATTATATATACATATACCAATAGTTATTATTTGGTCCACCCTTGCTCATAAGGTATTTAGGTGTTTTACAGTATTACCATCAATTATTATGGGTGAAAAGGTTCACTATATATCTATTACATTTGGCAAAAATTTATTGTGTGTATAATGTTACATTATACAATAAACATTTTGTCTCAAATTTAGGTTTGGTTTGTCTGACGAGATTACAATCTGTAAGATACAAAATGAATATTGCATCAACTGTAACTCGACAATATAGATGAAAGAACAGTGGGAGTAGTGGGCCATGATGGGGTATCATATACCTAAACAACGAAGTCATTTATACTCTGCATGGCAAAAAATACTAGCAATAATATCTTACCTGTTTTCTTCACCTCGCTCCTGTGTTTAGGGATCTTGTTCTTCAGAGATGAGCGATAATCTCTGAATTTCTTGCTCACATCCTGCCCGCTCTGCTGACCCGATTGACAGCTGCCGTCACCTCTCTCCAGGCTGTGTCTTTCAATCGCCTGGTGATGGTTTCGGAGAATGCAGGGAATATCACTTGCTTCCTCTCTGTCACCTCCGTCACCATCACTTCAAGCTCGTCTTCTGTGAAGGTAGCTTGCTTCCTTTTCTTAGTTGGGGCGGAATACACATAGCTTGCCATTTCTAAAAATATTCTCTTGTCGCTCACTTGTTCATACAGTTATACAGTGATAGAGTTATATATATATATATATATATATATATATATATATATATATATATATATATATATATATATATATATATATATATATATATATATATATATATATATATATATATATATATATATATATATATATATATATATATATATATATATATATATATATATATATAAGCACAGACTGGGTGAGTCATGGTCACATCACAAAATCAGGGTAAGACGTAAAAATACAAATAATAAAATAAACAAAAACCAAAGATGAATAAAAGAGTTATCCAAAAAATATATGATAAATAATAAAGCTAACACTAAAAAGAATTACTATGATAAGAAAAAGAAAATGCATAAAATAATCATGTAAAATTATGAAAGTCTAATAAGTTAAAATTGCATAAAATGGTCAAATAAATTGATAAATGTTCTAAAGAATAAAAATTTCGTAAAATGGTCAAATAAAATGATAAAAGACTAAAAGATAAAAATTGCATAAAATATTCAAATAAAATTATGAAAGTCTAAAAAGTAAAAAGTGCATAAAGTAGTCAGATAAAACAAATATGTAAAATAATGTAATTAAAAAGAACTTTTATATAAAAGAGTTAAAGTAAAAATAAAATGAAAACACATAAAATTACACTGAGTTGACAAGTCTATTTTTGAGTCTAGACTTAAAACTATATAGGCTGCCAGAGTTGGTGATAAGATCAGGCAAAGCATTCCATAAAATGGGTCCAGTAACAGTAGTGGCCCTGGTGCCAGAGTCTATTCTCGTTCGTGGCACATATAAATCGTCTAATTGTCTTGTTCTACCTCCTCTATGTTCTCTGACAGTGGAAAACCTTAAAAACCATTCCGGATATAACCCATTTAAAACCTTATATACAATTATGCATTTGTCAAAATGAAATTTGGCTTTGACTGTCATCCACTGTAGTTCTTTTATAATTGGAGTGACATGGTCATACTTCTTAGCTTTCCCTATGGCTACTTTGGCTGCAAAATTTTGTAATTTTTGTACGCTTTGAATAAGCGTTACATTAGTAGAGTCCCATATTGATATACAATAATTCATTAAGCTAAGAACGAGAGTTTGTACAATAATGATACGAGTTGGTTTGTTAAAATTGTCACTTATTCTCCTTATAAACATTAAAAGACCCATTATTTTCTTTTCCCATTTCCCTGATATGTACATCAAAAAGCATATACCTATCGAAATAAACACCTAGATTTTTTACGTGTGTATTAGGGGAAATGTGTTCGCCATCACAATTAATAAAGGTGTCTGGGGGTATACGGGACACGAATTGCCTACTACCAATAAAAATACATTGTGTCTTCTTTGAGTTTAACATTAGACCATTTAAAAGAAAGTATTTTTTCATATGACACAAGGTTTCTTCTGTTTTGGAGACAAGACTCTCAAGGTTATCAACAGTGTCAGCGTGAAGGAACTGGGTGTCGTCAGCATATTGGACTAGGGAACATACATTGGTCTTCTTAGCAAGGTCATTTACGTAAATGGAAAACAAAATAGGACCAAGAATTGAACCCTGTGGGGCCCCAAACATACGCCAGCTTTCTCAGACAGTATGTTGTTAAGACGTACAGATTGTGATCTTTTATGTAAGTAGCTCTTGAACCAAAAGTTATCGGTGTTTAGCTTTGCACATTTATCTAAAAGAATCACGTGACTAACACTATCGAATGCCTTTGAGAGATCACATAAAGTAAGAATTGAAACCTTTTTATTGTCCATGTTACTATAAATTTTATCTGTAATTGTGATAAGTGCAGTTTCTGTAGACAATTTTGCTCGAAAACCGTGTTGTGTAATAGAAAATAGTCTGTTGGACTCCAGAAACTGTGTGAGCTGAACGCTAACTACTTTTTCTAATATTTTTGAGACAATGGGTAATAGTGAAATTGGTCTAAAATTACCTGTATCATTAACATCACCATTTTTGAAGAGGGGAACTACAATTGTATGTTTCCAGGCTGTGGGAAATATACCCGTTACAATAGAAATATTAACAATACAAGTTATATAAAAGGCCACGACATACAGGGAATCCTTAATATATCTCAATGGAATGCCATCCGAGCCAGCGGATCGGGTTTCATTTAAATTTTTTATGGTTAAAATAATAGTCTCAGTGTCAACAGGCTGAGGTTTAAAAACATTATCACCACCTAAAATTACATTGTCTAAAATTACATCATCTGAAATTCCATCGTCATGTCTAAAATTAGACACGTTTGCACCATGGAGGATCTCCTGAGTTTTCTCATATGTATTCTTGCCAATATTAGCAAAGTGGGTGTTAAATTTGTTGACTTTGTCAACGTCAGCGTCAAATATATGATCTTTAGGACTGTTTTTTGAGTTGGGAATAATTTCTTTACTAGTTTTCCAAGTCTTTGACATGTTGCTTCTACTTTCCCAAAGTTCATTATGGTAATATTTAGCTTTGCCTTCAGCAATAAGGGAACTGACACGCTTCTTTTCGCGTTTGTATTGCTCCAGCAAAGTAATATTATGACGGTCACATTTTAGTTTTTTACTAATATCATCTCTAAGATTCATGGCTTCTCGTATGTGGTCATTCATCCATGGTGCAAACGGCCTTTTAATTTCCTTTGTAACAAAGGGAGCACAGTCATTCAAACACTCCATAAAATTATTAGTAAAAATATCAACTTGTGTATTTACATCGTCTGTATTTAAAATTCTATTAAAATTCAGTGTGTTTTGGAGGAGTCTCGAACAGAAAGCTTCCTTTGAATATTGACCAAGGTGGTGAAAAGTCCTAATAACAGGTTGTCTCTTAGGCCTGCTCACATCTATGGTTATGCTAATAAGATCATGGTCAGCGATTTCTTGCAATACAGCATCACAAGTGTGTATAGCATCAAGTTTATTGGTGATGGTAAGATCCAGCAATGTCGAGGATGTAGGGGTAATCCTAGTTGGTTTGTTAATCATTTGTGTTAGATTATTATTTTTAATTATATTAGTCATTTTGTTATCACTGGTGAGTAAATTATCATTGAAATCCCCAAGAATGAAAAGTGGCTTATTCTTAACAATAGCTGCTCTGAAAATTTCCTGTATGTAGTCAAATGTAGCGACAGTAGCTTTGGGGTGACGATACATACATCCAATGATAATGGATGGCAACTTACGACATTGTACAGTTACCCATACATCCTCGACGCCTGCAGGCTTAGGGACATCTAGAGATAGCGTGTGGGATAAGACATCCGTAACATATATACAAACA
The DNA here is from genome assembly GCA_033782935.1 of Petrolisthes cinctipes. Taxonomy (NCBI): domain Eukaryota; kingdom Metazoa; phylum Arthropoda; class Malacostraca; order Decapoda; family Porcellanidae; genus Petrolisthes; species Petrolisthes cinctipes. The sequence continues at coordinate 3,625,477 of JAWQEG010000401.1, read as the reverse complement.
CCTCCTCCTCTTCCACTGTCACATCTGGGAGATTCGGTAGAAGCTACGATTCACTAACACACAAGATGTCAATACTTCTGCTTTTCGTTAATAGCATTATTTCGTCCATGTTTCCTAGTACAGACTGAGCATTTATATGTTCAACCCTTAGATAATTTCCTTCGTTGATCACAACGGCGTGTACTTCCTCGCCATCATCCTATGTATTATAATACTGACACAGACGGCTCTTGTGGCCAAGACGTTTACAGTTACCACACGAGAGTTTGTGATCGAATCTACAGTTGATTTGCACATGATTGAATTCGCCACAATTATAGCAACCTCTTTTCTTGTTCTCTTAATTCCTGTTAGTATTGATCTGTATATATTTATTGGTTTGGTCATAATGTTGATCACTAACGCATGTTTCCCGCTCTTCAAACACTGGTGTGGGTGTATGGTGGTGCGGCCAGTTATTCCTACTCCACTCCCTCGCTCCTGGAGTGTGGGCGCGGGAATGGTAGTATGCCGTATGATTTCTTTCCTCAGGTGCTCTCATCAGGGCTGTGGCATACGTGTTGGAGCGGGGCATATTTGTTGTTCTCCATCCTCGTTCCCCTGTTGACCTGACGAGTGTGGGGCTAGAGGACTCTCTGGGCGCAGTCGTAGATGCTGCACGGTGGTTGGTTGGAGCAGTCTGAGAAGTGGTAAAGGTGTCATGAGGAGCTCTCTGGACAGTACTGTTCTGGGCGAAGAAATGACCTTGGTTATGTATGCGTGATTCAGCCTGGTTCGTGGGTGTGGTGAGGGCAGGGGGACCAGCGTTTGAGGCAGCTGTTTGAGATGTAGGTGTCGGGTTGTTAGCCTCTGTGTTTCACTTCTCACGCCGTTGTGGGTTGTACTTGTTTTTTCTTTTAACTTGTTCCCAGTTGGCGCAAAGCTGGAATTCTGGACACTGCCTTTTAATGACCCCTAACAACTTTATGACACCCAGTCTGTTCATGGCAGAGTACTTGTCATTTTTTGTGTCAAAACATAATTCGTCCAGTTCTCCTGTGCCAAGTTTGAATGTAGGAACAGTCTCAATTATTTTAATGCTGTTCGTTTCGCCCCATTTAGTTAATTGTTCATTATACTCCTCAATTTTAGCAATGATATCTTGACACATCGATAACGGCACAATCTGGCATACATAAATTTTCTTGCTGTTGTTTTTGTCCTTCAGAGCACTAATGAGAGAGCCCAAGTTGTCTAGTATGGTTGTGGGTGAATACTCCTCCAATAAATCATTGATGAAGGAGGAGGGAAGGAGAAGTGAAGAATAGGTTGGGTCTGGAAGAATAGGAGGATGAGATTGAGGGAAATGTGGATTGTGAAAGGAATATGGATGTGTGTGTGTTTGTGTGTGTGTGTGTGTGTGTGTGTGTGTGTGTGTGTAATGGCTAAATATTGTGTAATATATATGTGACGGTGATGTGAGAATGATAGATAATGTAGTTTATAATATGATAATTACAACTTACCTTGCCCGGTTAATTTATGATCTTCGTTGGTTGGCTGCAGCGAAGAAAGTACTCAGGGTTAACTCCCCGTTTTAGGCCTCAATCACCACGCACATAATAATTATTTTTATGTTAAGGGGTTCTTCCCGATATATGTGTATTTATATAGATAACAAATCTACTGGTGTATTCAAACAACCAATTGCAAATTTCTATATTTATTCAACTCCAGTATGCCAACATGAATAAATTAAATTTCACACACACACACACACACACAACTCACGCTCACGCAACGCTAACTAGCTACTCGCTCTCGTTACCTCTCGCTCTCGCTCGCGTGACGATAGTCTAGCTTACGTTAACACTGTAGTAATTCTATCAATTGTTACGCAAGTTGGAATATTTTTCTAATGTCTCACACTTTAGAGTCTCACAACACACTCGTAATTTTCTTCAAAGATCCAACTCCCTTACCTTAATTCAGTCACTGAACCAGCGTCAATGCAACTAGTCAGTATACAACTGTAAAGCCTTGTGAATCGCGTAATATACAACGAATTCGGCGTTTACGTTGATCACTCCCCACTGCACACGTGGAGGATTGATCTAGGTAAGGGAAGCTGACGATACGAGTGTGTTCCCTTCGAGTGTGTCCTGTTCCAACTGACCCCAATTCTTCCTCCTTAACTGGTTCAAAATTTCTCTGACTCCTCCTCCTATCTTTGTTCGTTTTTCCTAACTGGCTACGATTTACATTGTACCCACTTATTCCTGAGTTATACATGCAATTGCAATTTACCTATGGCGTGCTAATAATTCCCGATAATTCCCCTCCACTTCACGATCATTTGCAATACCATAGTTACCCTGGTAGCATAATTATTAATACAATTTGTAATTAATGTACGAACACCTATATGACTGAATGTGGCAAATTCAGTTGAAACCCCGGCCTTCCTGACCCTTTTCTAATTTTGGCTACTAATCCGGTACCTGCGGATTAACTAGCTGCACCCCCAACTTAACCCACTCCTGTCTCCTTTGTCTCATGAATGGAGTATTCCAGAACCTTCTCTAGAACATTCTATATTAACACCAGTATGGAATTTTCCAACTCTCTGTAATTCAAATTACGTCACGAGTATTATGTCTGACTCGTGACATTCGCCCACACAAAGAGACATTGCTCTATGCGATGTTTAATAGATTCGTGAAGTGGTAACGACGCCCTTGCATGTATAACTTTACAATAACCATTCATCCACACTTCACTTATTCTTGTATGTGTCAATTACTATCACCAGTTACGTGTTCATTTTTGCCAATGAGTGGAAAACTCCCAACAGTTACTTTAGCTTTTCAATCTTAGGAAGAAACTCCGAGACAAGAATGAATGTACCTGGTAATTTCTGCTCAGTACAATTTGTACACATTTAAGCAATATATAAGTGTGTTGTATGTAATGCATTGTGTATTTGTTACATAATATGTAGGAAATGCAACAATATCTCTGGAAGGCAATACATATATTAGTGAATTATCCGAGCCTTGGATCAGAGTAAACCGCTGGAATCTGTGTCTTGGATAAGGTTACACAAAATAATGCAATAATAATTCTGGAAGGCAATATATTGTTAGTAATTTATCCGAGCCTTGGATCAGAGTAAACCGCTAGAATCCGTGTCTTGGATAAGTTGCACAAAATACAATACATAGAACATCGGATTTTCCCAACACCCTAGGAACCCCCTTGATCTGAGTCGCATAAGACTCGTGCTCGTTGCGCTCGGAGAGGTAACAATTACGAGCAATTCGACCCGGAGGATACTTCTGCCGGTCGATCTTCGCATGATACCAACTGCTTCCATGTCATTAATTTCCTTACGTACTGTATCAATCAGCCGTACAGGAATAGGATATGGTTTCACCCTCACTGGTGTGTCGCTCGTAAGCTGTATCTCATGACAGCCTACGTTAGCAACAGCAGGCCTGTCAGAGAACACACGTGAATATTTTGCCAGTACCGCATTGACTCTTGCAAGCTGGTCTGGTCTTAAATTCTCCGAAACGGAGACCTCAACCACTGTCTCACCTTGACGAGCTTCAGCCGTCTGGGAGTATATCCCTCGTCACCCTCGGGAATTGCCACAGCAGTGCTAACCATGTCTACTGCTGGGGAAAAATGACCACGGACTAGACTTAACACTTCCCTCTGTTCTGAGGTGATGTTACAACAGCCTGCCCCAACTGTGGTAACAATGGAAGTACACCCCTGTTGGGTGGTGTAATATTCCTTAAGCATATTAATATGGAACCGCTTGGCTTCACCTTTGATTTTAACTATGTAGTTAAGGTCATTCACCTTCTTGACTACTTCAAAGGGACCCTTCCACTGAGCCAACAACTTATTATGAGCTGTTGGTAACAGAACGAGACACTTCCCCCCTACCTGTAGCGTTCGGAGCTTAGTTTTCCTATCATAGTAGGACTTCTGAACCTCCTTTGCTTTAGATAACTCCTGCCTTGCAATCTCGCAGGTTTGCTGTAATCGTTCTGCCAAATCAATTACATAAGAATAAGTGGTTTTCACCACGGGATCCGATTCCTCATCGTCCCAAAGTTCACGTAGAACCTGAAGTGGTCCTCGAGCAGGTTTACCATACACTAACTCGAATGGACTAAATTGCAACGATGCCTGAGGTGCTTCGCGATACGCGAACAGTAGTGGCGAGATATACCTGGACCACTCCCTAGGTTGTTCTACTGCCATCCTCCTCAACATTTTCTTGAGAGTACCATTAAACCTCTCACACAACCCATTACACATTGGATGATAAGGTGTTGTCCTCAACCCTTTAACTGAGAGTAATCTCCACAATTCCTCCATCATCGCGGAGGTAAATTGACTGCCTCGGTCGGACAATACCTGCTTTGGTATGCCGACACGACAGAATATATCCAACAAGGCTTCAGCCACTGTAGTGGCTTCAATATCACGCAGAGGCACTGCTTCAGGCCATCTGGTCGCGAAATCCACACAGGTAAGAATATACTTGGCACCGTCCGTAGCCCTCGGAATAATCGGTCCAACAATATCAACCGCTACTCTCTCAAATGATTCTGAGATTAACGGTAGTGGTTTTAGAGGTGCGGGCTTCACCCGACCCCTGTCACACGTTTTCTGACAAACGTCACATGACCTCAACAACCTCCCTATCTCTCTCCCCATACCTGGCCAATAGAAATGAGACTGAATCCTATCAACTGTTTTCCTCATCCCCATATGACCCCCTAATATAGAATGATGACCCAGGGTAAACACAGCCTGTCGGTATTTCTCTGGTACGAGAAACTGAACCCTCTCTTCCCCATCGGGGTTTACTGTACGTCGGTAAAACCTGTTTCTCCTCCTGACGTAACTGGTTACAATACCATGTCGATCTCTACTGTCACCCTCAAGTGCCTGCTTGCGAACAAGTGCCAATGAAGGGTCACCTGCTTGCTCAGCAATTACATCCTCGCAATTGACGAGGTCGGCGGCAGTTGTCACTTGAAGTGGAACAACTGTTTTCTTTGCATGCGCCATACCCCTGGTTACAGCAGCTGCACCAGTCTGCGTGGAAATTTCCACTGAACACGCATTCTTAACCCCTGGTATATTTTCTATTACCAAATCTGACACAGGATTTTGCATGACTGCTGCAATTACCTGGCCTGTATAGAATGGACTCTCCACTGCAACTTTAGCAAGAGGATAGAGCCTCCTGGTACCATCAATCCTAGTGATAGTTACCTGCTCCCCTGTAAAATCATTAGGAGCAACTAAACCATCAGCGACACAACACCCCGATGACCCATTATCTCGAAAGACTTCAACAGATATCCCGTTAACAATTCCCGGACAAATATGGAAACCAGACTTACCTTTCGAGACTCCTGTCGCGTTTAGTCACAATTGATGAGGTTCGTGAACCGACTGAGGCACTCGTGGTTCTACACTAGGTTGAACCGCCACAGGTGAATACTGTGGTTTACCCTGTGTTGCAGCTGCCGATCGCTGATAATAACCCTTATTTCCACTATGGTTATTACTATTTTTCCAGTTACTTTTTCCTTGGTAACGGTACTGATTGGACTGCTGCGAATAGTGATTATTACCTTGTTTCTGGGTATGATTAAAATGAGGTTTAGGTTGCGGACGAACAATTTGACTCTGCTGCTGTGACTGATTTTTACTCGACTGGTTATATGAAACAGCAGAGTTCTGAGAAGGCTTATTCGACTGATTAATTTTCTTATTATACTGAATCCGCGTATGGTAACCATACGCGGTGAAATGGGCGTCGGACATATCCACCATCGTTTGCAACATTTTCACCTTGTTGGTTTTCAGCTGAGCCGACAATTCTGGAGGACAAGACTTCTCCAGCTGTGTACGAAGCAACAAGTCTTTAACCCCCTCCAACGTCTTAGGTGTTTCGGCCTTCTCCAACCACTGATCCAGGTAACTGGTCAGACGTGCACTAAACTGTGCAACAGTCTCCTTATCCTGTAAGGATGCACACCAAAACTGATTCCTAGCCTCATCGACCGTCAACCCGTACGCCTGTAATAAAGCCTTTTTCATGTTCTCATAGTCTCTGGCGGTACTGTCGAGTCGGTGGAGAATACTAAGTGCTTTTCCATCGAATAAAATAATAAACTCGAGCTTCTTTATATCATCATCTAATCTATAAGTGTCTGCAACCATTTCGAATCGCTCAATAAACGGCTCGATATCGTCTCCCTCTACGTATTTTGAAAGTTGTAACCTTGGGGTTACGGTGGTTGAGCTTGCAACATTACTCCCACTCGCACTTTGACTTTCATTCGCACATAATTGCAGTTCCAATACTTCCTTTTCATGTTCCCATTTCAATTGTTCTTGCTCTCTCTGTTCCCTTTCATTTTCTCTTATGGCCGCCCTTTCAAGTCTTTCTTCCTCTTGGCGGCCCCTCACGTATACTTGAAGTTCGGCCTTATCTTCAATTCCCAATAGTTGAGCCTCTCCCAATAATTCTTGTACGGTAGACATTTTTAATTTATTTCCTATCGTTTCTGTTGCCTTAATTTCTGGACAGTTATGACTATCTACTCGTGAAAGTGTGCGCGTGTGTGACTGGAGTTAATACAACGAATCAGGCCCCACGTTTGGGCGCCAAATATGTGACGGTGATGTGAGAATGATAGATAATGTAGTTTATAATATGATAATTACAACTTACCTTGCCCGGTTAATTTATGATCTTCGTTGGTTGGCTGCAGCGAAGAAAGTACTCAGGGTTAACTCCCCGTTTTAGGCCTCAATCACCACGCACATAATAATTATTTTTATGTTAAGGGGTTCTTCCCGATATATGTGTATTTATATAGATAACAAATCTACTGGTGTATTCAAACAACCAATTGCAAATTTCTATATTTATTCAACTCCAGTATGCCAACATGAATAAATTAAATTTCACACACACACACACACACACAACTCACGCTCACGCAACGCTAACTAGCTACTCGCTCTCGTTACCTCTCGCTCTCGCTCGCGTGACGATAGTCTAGCTTACGTTAACACTGTAGTAATTCTATCAATTGTTACGCAAGTTGGAATATTTTTCTAATGTCTCACACTTTAGAGTCTCACAACACACTCGTAATTTTCTTCAAAGATCCAACTCCCTTACCTTAATTCAGTCACTGAACCAGCGTCAATGCAACTAGTCAGTATACAACTGTAAAGCCTTGTGAATCGCGTAATATACAACGAATTCGGCGTTTACGTTGATCACTCCCCACTGCACACGTGGAGGATTGATCTAGGTAAGGGAAGCTGACGATACGAGTGTGTTCCCTTCGAGTGTGTCCTGTTCCAACTGACCCCAATTCTTCCTCCTTAACTGGTTCAAAATTTCTCTGACTCCTCCTCCTATCTTTGTTCGTTTTTCCTAACTGGCTACGATTTACATTGTACCCACTTATTCCTGAGTTATACATGCAATTGCAATTTACCTATGGCGTGCTAATAATTCCCGATAATTCCCCTCCACTTCACGATCATTTGCAATACCATAGTTACCCTGGTAGCATAATTATTAATACAATTTGTAATTAATGTACGAACACCTATATGACTGAATGTGGCAAATTCAGTTGAAACTCCGGCCTTCCTGACCCTTTTCTAATTTTGGCTACTAATCCGGTACCTGCGGATTAACTAGCTGCACCCCCAACTTAACCCACTCCTGTCTCCTTTGTCTCATGAATGGAGTATTCCAGAACCTTCTCTAGAACATTCTATATTAACACCAGTATGGAATTTTCCAACTCTCTGTAATTCAAATTACGTCACGAGTATTATGTCTGACTCGTGACAATATATATATGTCTATTACTCATGTCACTCTTTGAATATCCTGGTATGTTTTATCGTACGAATATGTGTATAATTTTTGACCGTTTGATTTTTTTATGTTAATTTTTCATACTTGTGTTTTATAAGTATTAAAATCTGTTGCGTGATACTTCAATAACTTATTAATGTGTGTATTAACAGATCCAATTTAATATTCTCATCTCTCCCTGTGTATTTAAGGGGAGATTCTCTTGTTGGTGAATCGAGAAGTCTATGATTCCTCCAAACAATATGCCACGAAACAGACTATCTTACTGTTACTTTAATGACGGATCTGTTTCGTGTCATAGTTTGGAGTAATCAGTAGCCCACCAGTTTACCTCAAAAGAATCTCCCCTTAACGGCTACGTAATAATTTAACACATTTTACCTCCGATACTTAAGGTATTGGTATTGGTGACAGGTGTTCCATGTTTTGTGAGGCAAACGTCCACTTTTTTCACCTGCAAATTGATGTGTCGGAGAGAGAGAGAGAGAGAGAGAGAGAGAGAGAGAGAGAGAGAACTTTGCTTCTACCCCCCCCTCTCTCTCTCTCTCTCTCTCTCTCTCTCTCTCTCTCTCTCTCTCTCTCTCTCTCTCTCTCTCTCTCTCTCTCTCTCTCTCTCTCTCTCTCTCTCTCTTCACACGTTTTCACTTTTATTGCCTCTTAATTAAAAACTCACCCCTTACTTCATCTCTTTACTCTCTTTCACTGCGCAATTCTCTCTCTCTCTCTCTCTCCCTCTCTCACACACACACACACACACACACACTCCACTCACCTTGTAAGGGGTCTGCCCTCTGGTGGCCATCTCCCACAACAGGACACCGTAACTCCACACGTCACTCTGAACACTATACACACTAAGTTGGAGAGACTCTGGCGCCATCCACCTCACTGGTAAAGCTCCCTGGCCCTCTGGTGGTGGTCAAGGAAAGCGTTATTGTAGAGAAAGTAAGAGAGAGACTTTGAGTTTTATAGTTAGTGAGTGGAAAAGTAAGTTAGTGTAGAGAAGGTGAGTGAGAGACTTTGTCCTTCAGAGATCGTTATGAGGAAAAGTAAGTTAATGTAACGTTAGAGAGAGTAAGCGAGAGACTGGTTTGTTATTCATAAATAGATAGATAGGGGGAAAACTATGTTAGTGTAGAGAGAGTTAGTGAGAGCGAGACACTTGGTTTTCATAGATAGTTATGAGAAAAAGTGTGTTCCTCTTGCTGTACATAACACTGTAGATCCAAGACAACAACGCCTTAAGGACCCTGTGATCGTGTATGAGAACTGGAGGCTTCTGATGCCACCTGATCATGCCCCGAAACAAGCTCCTTCCATATAGACGGTGTTTCGTGGCAATAATTGAAGGACTCGTTTATCCCCAATTTCTGACTACATCACAAGGTCCCATAACAGAATACAATACACAGATTAATTACGACGACTGGGAATCTTTATAAGCAACGTGCCTCCACTGCTTCTTCAGGTTAATGGTCTGAAGAAGTAGTAGCAAATCGGTGGTGAGGGTGAAAGAGAAAAGAGTGGAGGGAGAGGGAGTGAAAGAGGGAAGAAACTACAGAGAGAGAGAGAGAGAGAGAGAGAGAGAGAGAGAGACGATGGGAGCAGGGAGGAAGTGTTAATGTGACAGAGCCATATGGACCAGTGGAATATCCGTGCTAGAGTGAGTCACAGAAGAGAGTGTGAGGAAATGAATTCACGGCTGGAAGCGAGGAGGTGTGAGGTAAAGGATTCGTGAGGAGTGCAGGAGGTGAAGACAATTCTCCCACACTTTGGTGTGAGGAATGCACTCTGTGTAGGCCGGTGGTGTGTGTGTGTGTGTGTGTGTGTGTTGCACTTAGTTTTGCTATATATTTTATGTTATTGATGTATCATATTTGTCAATAAGTTATTATTTTATTCTTTGTGAGTACAGCCGGAAGCATAAATTCGCGTCCATCTCATGTAGTTAATATTGCTAACTTAACCTGATAGTTGCATTCTGAACTAGTTTTTATTCCAATAACTTACGTAATTTACCATATGAGAACTATATCTGTCATCTCTGCATTAAAATTGTATTACAACTTCACTATAGCTAATACATACGCAGGTGGATATGAAGCGAACTTATGCTGCCGACTGTACATTGGTCAGTAGAACTGTCCGTTGTTTTTAATATAATATTATATGTGGGTAAGACTATTGGTGTTTATATGATGATTGGTAGATACATATATTCACTATATATAGGCCTATACACACTTGTATGTAAGTGTGCATGTGTTATGTATGCAGAGAGAGAGAGAGAGAGAGAGAGAGAGAAGCAATACCGACCTTGGCCTTGAGCGAACTAAAATTGAATGTCAGTTTACATTATGTGTGGGGAAACAAAGTGAAAGGTAGTGGAGCAGATGAGGCGTCTAAATGCATGACGGACGGAATATCAGTGTTTTGGTTCATGAATGTAAAAAATATGTCATTAGTAGTGACGAAGCAGAGGGTTGGCTGGCTGGCTGTCTGGCTGGATGCATGCATGCATGTGTGTGTGTGTGTGTGTGTGTGTGTGTGTGTGTGTCTGTACGTACACCATCTAATTAAAACATGCTCATAATTTTGTTCTTCTCGTAATTGGTGAGGAGGAACGAGTGAGACAGAGATGACGTGAATGCAAGGCAGAAATAAACACTCTCCCCGGAATTTTCGTGAACTCTGAACTTTATTTGTGTCATGTAAGAGGTATTAAGTTCATGGGCACCTCCCCTCGTTGATTGTGAACGAGTAGGATGGCTTCAAATTCACCCAAACTATGCCAGGAAACAAACCAATTTAATATGTGAGTATTAGAAATCTGTTCTGTCGGGAGGAATCATTTACTCTTCAATTGTTCACATCATTTATCAACCGTGTGTGTGTGTGTGTGTGTGTGTGTTGTAAGTAATCGTCTGTTGTTGCAGTTAATTATATAAGACACACAAGCTTGTTCTTCCTCCTTCTTTTTCTCGTTCGCCTCCTACTCATTGTGTTCCTGTTTTTCCTCTTCCTTTTCCTCCTCTTCCTCCTTTTCTTCCTCTTTCTCCTTTTCCTTCTCCTTCTTCTCCTCCTCCTCCTCCTCCTCCTCCTCCTCCTCCTCCTCCTCCTCCTCCTCCTTCTCTTCTTCCTCCTCCTTCTCTTCTTCCTCCTCCTCCTCCAGCACCATGTTGTGACTCACCTGGTGTGTAACTTGAGTGGTGTGTGCTCGTAGGAATGTCTTGAGGTCGCCCCCCCTCATCAGTTCCATCACCATATACACAAGGGCGTAGTCACCCACCACTCCCATCAGTTGGACTACGTGGTGACATCGGATCTTTCTGGATAATATGGGCGGATAGAAGCAGTAGTTATAATGTGTGTGTATGTGTTGGGGAATATTTTTTGTCCAGTTTCCTATGACTCTCGAAAATAGTCAGTAGAGCCACACGCACTTAAGTACACGTGCACGCACATGCAAACGAATAGATAAGAAAGTAGAAAGACAGATAGATAGAATATGTGAGTGACGAAGGTTCTTTCAGGGAAGAAACGTAATAATGATATATTGCAGTGATTAAATTATTTTATTCCCTTTGATAGGCATATTGTACCCATGATATTACTTCATATATGTTAAGTTGTGCGAGGATTTGTGAACCCAGATACAATGTCACTTTGTCTGATACAAGACGTAGAGGGACATGAGGTGGAACACACACATAGGTAGCATCAGGGCTAAAGCTAGTAGGGTCCTGGGGTTCTTGCGCAGGAACCTCAGCAGGTGTAACACAGACACCAAAATTATTGCATACAACACTTTCGTTCGGCCACATTTAGATTATTGCGACACCGTCTGGGACCCACACACTTACAATAATATCAATAAATTAGAGTCCATACAAAACAAGACTGCAAGATGGGCCAGACGTGATTACAGACACACTACATCAGTCACTTTGCTTAAACAAGACACAAAACTAGACCCATTAGTAACACGAAGACAGATACACAGACAACAGATGATATACACAATCACAAACAAGTTAGTTGACTTAGACAAAGACACATATCTACACCCTACAAGTATACGATCCACTAGAGGCAGCCACAACTTAAAATACCATACATACCAGACAAGCACTGATATATTTAGGCACTCATTCTTTCCCCGCAGCATCCAAGAGTGGAATCATCTCCCATCTCACGTAGTTAATAGCCCCACTCTTGACACGTTTAGAAATAGGATCACCAATCATTACCTCCCCAATCCTAATCCTCAACCCACAGTCCCTGACCCAATCCACCCTTATCCTAACCCTCTTCCTAATCCTGCCCTGGATCCCTAAATCCCCCGCACAACCCCCGCATATTATGCCGCCCATGAGCGGCCCTCTGCGGGACCCTAAAACTTGAACCACCAATATGCCACCTATATGCCACCAATAATGAATAATAGATTTTTTTTTTATTTCTTCCTCGTGACCGCTCCACTGTCCTCAACACATATTAAAAGGGGCTTTCACTTCTCAAACTGTTTCTTTCTTTCATCTGTTACATTTTGTGCTTATTGCCCCACCTCTCAATCATTTTCTTCCTCGGGCGCCATATGACCTCGCTTTTGCGGCACCTAATATCAATCAATTAATCAATCAAATCCTCAACACACGTTCCGTCAGACTAACGACTGTTGTCTCTTGTGAGGGTCGTGTTATGGATGTATTGGTGTCGCCTTGAAATTTATCCCGAGTGTAGCATATTTGATTCCCAACAAAAATTCTTTTGTGGTGCCATCCGTGATAGAGGCTTTAGTGTGTGAAACTCGTGAATTTCCTGAGTGTCTGTATAGGGAATTGAACTGAGGGGTTAATAGGTGGTCCTGACGGATGCAGTATTGACCATATCGAGTCAGAGTTACTGTAGTGATTGATGTTATGGCTGAGGTTGATGAGGCTATGTGGGAAATGGAGGCCGTGGCGAGGCATAATGAGGCGGTGGTTTGGGGAGACAAAGGTACACTCTCAATGCACAACCCCTAACCATCTTGAGTTAAAGCCTGTGATCTGAAGCAGCCGGTTTCTGGACGACAGCCCACCCGAACCATCATGAGGCTACACACACACACACACACACACACACACACACATATTTCAAACCAGTGGAAGCTTTGGGTACCCGGGCTATCGTCCAGAAACAGCCTGCTCCAGATCTCGGGCTTCGACTCAGGTGGGCTAGGGATTGTGTATTGCGAGTGTACAGTCGGCGACAAAAGTCGTGTTGCATCACTCGGCACTTCTTGAAGGATAATATAAATGCTAATCATCGAACAAACACATTCACCATACAGAATTGCAATATCAGGGGGGCAATTTAATAACCCCTCTGGTATTTCAGTTTACTAGCCTCTGAAGCTTATATTTCCATACGGCAATTCTCGACTTGACAGATATGGCGACAGGACTTTTGCCGCCGACTGTACAGTTTTATGGTGCACTTCCCTTAGTCTAGCAATATGACTGAATTTTCTGTGGTTCGAACAATAAAACACAGTTGGCTATCAATCCTCTTTTCTTTAGATATTCGAACCACAAGTGCTTCATTTATATTGTGGCTGTTTGGGAGAATGAATTTTTGTGCACCAGAGTACACTCGTGATACATAATTTCTGACAAGAGTGTGAGGAGCCGAAAGCTTCGAATCGCCTGGTATTGCTCATTTCCCCACCCAATACACTAATAGAGGCTGAGTTCGAATACAGGGTATGTGTGGTGCCTGCCGTTCGTCTCTGGTCAGAAATTACGTATTTCGTTGGCTAAAGGAAATTTTACAGGGTGTACATAAACTACCTGAACGGATCCCCTTAAATGAACGTGTAAGTTCTTCAGATAAGTTTCGGAAACCCTGTTTATCTCAGTCATTCATAATTGATTTCAGAAAAATAGGTGAATAAAAAAAAAGGAAAAAGAGCGGAGAGAAGACAAATGAAAACGTAGATAGAACAGAGAAAAATGTGTGATGGGGGAATATTTGTATGTATGAATGTAGATATGTATGGGGGAATATGTGTATGGGAATGGAGTGGTGGTGGGTGGAGGGAAAGAAGTCGTCAGTGAGGAACTTTGTGAGGATGAGAAAAGGAGTGGGGAGGGAGGGACTTGTTGGAGGGACGGAGGGGGAAGGAACTAACTAGAGCAAGAGATAACAAAGGATTATTGACGACGTTGGAGAGGTCATCCTTTGTAGTGAAGGGTGTTGTTGTAGCAGTGAGTCTCTTTATGTTCAGTGTGTGTGTGTTGATTTATTGTGTGTGTTTGTGATTTGCTTTGTATAATATGTGTGTGTGTGTGTGTGCATGTGTGTGTAAATTACTTTGTGTATTATGCGTACGTGTGTTGGTGTGTATGTGCGCGCTTATTTATTGTGTGGGTTTGTGAATTGCTTTGTATGTTATGTACAATTTGTATGTACAAATTTCCATAACTTTGTACAACTAGGGACACTAAGGATATACAAGTATCTCATTTGACTCTTCTTTGATTGTTATTGTCAATAAAGTTGTATCATAATCAACGTCATTGTTCAGAATGCTACTCACTCACTCTCCAATAATATTAAGTGATGATATTCAGACCTAAATATATGACAAATATTCCCCGAGCTTTTCCATTAAGTTATGAACATCTTTTCCCAGAACGAATCAACCATACCATCTGGAGATTCTATGAAAACGGTTACGTGCTTCCGGTGGTGTGTGGGGGTAGATGGACATTCAAATTTCCCGCGTGCTGATTGGCTGGAGGCATAACGGATATTGGACGCAACCAAGGAGAAATATTACAAGTTACAGGAGGCATTTCGTTGACAGCGGCTGGTGTACGGTGCCTATGTCTTGTTCAATGGGTTATATAGCAACGGGGGAACTCAACACGGAAGGAGGGTGGACAGGCGTCAGGGATATTATTTAACCAGGAGAGAGAGAGAGAGAGAGAGAGAGAGAGAGAGAGAGAGAGAGAGAGAGAGAGAGTATACGCACCATTATTATGCCTCATAGTCCCCGCTGTCCTGGCTGGTCTGATAATGTTGTTTTCGTTTGTTGTTGTTGTTGTCTTTCAACAGGTGTTGGTATATGTAATTTGGATCAGAGACAGAAAGCAGAGGACGAATGATAGACGGATGGATGAATGGATGAAAAAATAGATAGGTATATAAATAGATAGATACGTAGATAGATAAATATACAAATAAATAGAGACAGGGTAATAAAATGAATGAAAGAGAGAATTTCACTGCATCACGGCTGCCTCTCTCAAAAACTGCCTGATGTCTTCCGTATTGGCTGCCTCTCCTTGGGTCTTGACTGCCACCTTCTGCCACTCCGCCCGCGCCTCCCCAGCCTCCCGCATCACCAGCTCACCTTCATACACGGTGCCGAAGAAGCCGTGTCCCAGAGGCCTGTCTAAGTATACCTTCAGGTCGTCCCTCCAGAAGATGTACTCAGGGCTGAACATTTCGGTGGGAGCGAAGCCCTCTGGTGGTGACAAAGGGAAGGGAAGGGAAAGGAAAAGGAATGGAAGGAAGTGAAGGGAAGGAAAAGGAAAGGAAACGGAAGGGAAGGGAAGGAAAAGGAAGGGAAGGGAAGGAAGGAATGGTTAATATAGTTTCCCTCATATCATTTTTATTTATACGAAGGACAGTTGCCTCCACTAGTAACGAGCACTCTTTATGGGAAACGCGTGAAATTCCATATAGACAATAACTTCTGCATATACATAGCGTTCTTATGGAGGATAATCATTTACTATTACTACAAGTTGACTAAACAAACACAGTGGTGTCACATTACTAAACCCACCTGATAATGTGTTCGTTAATAGTGGAGGCAACTGTACAAGTCAGCAAAATTACTCTCCATGAAAAGAAGTTCATTCAAATACATTTCAGATTATCATTTGCAAGAAGAGCAAGAAGAGATATTTAGCGATAATGGTGATGAAAGACACATTTGTTGTGGTGAATACTGTTCCCAATTTCATGCTAATAACATGCATCACATACGAGGGTCGAATAAGAACCCACTCACTATGTAAAGTCACTGCCAATATTCCTGCAAAACATTGGAATGAAACCCTCGAGAAATTATACGAGACAGAAACTACAGCTATTGGTCTCAATATTATTTATTCGTAAGATTCACACAAATGGCTCGCTTTCATTCACCTGATGCAGGACTTTTGATCGTGACTGTACCGTGAAGAACAATTCAAACAATATAATTATAATGTTCAGTACATTATTTTATGTTGTGTAGAGACATTCTTTTGAAATTTCATTGAATTAATTTTGTTTGGTATAAAATGTAAATCATTTTTTGCACTTCTGATATATAAATTTCACGTGGAGAAAGACGCAGCCTAAATAATAAACAGTGTTTGACTATATAGTGAAAGTTGGTGTGGTCAGAGGCGAGGCTAAAGAAGGAAACACAAGATGGACACTTTGCGGTGACCCTGATGAATATGTGTGAGAGAGAGAGAGAGAGAGAGAGAGAGAGAGAGAGAGAGAGAGAGAGAGAGAGAGAGAGAGAGAGAGAGAGAGAGAGACAAGGAGTTACAAGGAAAAGAAGTACCCTAGGGGACCTTACGATCCATACAAAGAGGGTACCTGTTGGTTTAGTTGCGCAAGTAGGCGACCGTCCTCGAATGTGTCATGTGAAACCATCAAAGAACACTCGCACAACGGCTTAAACACCTAGACGGTGATTTAAGACTTTGTCTAATCTGGACTTGAACTGATTCACAGAGTTGCTGTTGACTACATCAGCAGGAAGCGCGTTCCAAGTACCACAGATGCTGTATGTAAAGAATTTACCACACAGATCACGGTTGTATCGCTTCAGTTCAAGTTTGTAGCCATGATTCCTGGTTGTGCCCTCACTGAGTTGGAAAATGTCCCTGTAGTCTACATTGTCAAAGCCTCGTAGTATTTTAAACACTTCGATAAGCTGACCACGCAGTCTCCGGGTTTCCAAAGAGAACAGGTCGAGTTCTACCAACTGATCTTTATAGCTCTTGTGTCTAAGAGAGGGTATAAGTTTGGTTGCCCTGGCATGCACTCGTTCCAATCTCGCGATATCCTTTCGGTAAGAAGGACTCCAAAACTGGACTGCATACTCCAGGTGCGGTCGGACAAGGGAATTGTACAGACAAAGTACTATCTCCTTGTTCCGGTATCCAAACTGTTGCTTTATGTACCCTAACATCCTTTGGGCTTTCTTCTCAGCCTCAATACACTGCTTTGAGAACTTGAGGTCACTGGTGATAGTTACACCCAAGTCTTTCTCAGTATCAGAGCATTGCCCTTTGGGTTATACTCTGTTCGGGGGTTTCTGTGGCCTATATGCATAACTTTGCATTTGTTCAAGTTAAATGGCATTTGCCACGTGTCAGACCACTCCCCGATCTTCCTAAGATCTTCTTGTAAGCGGGTAGTATTTCCTTCTTTCGCGACATTCATACCAAGCTTAGTATCATCGGCGAATTTGGAAATCTTGGCAACCATGTCACCATCCACGTCATTAACATAGATGATAAACAGTAGTTGTCCCAGAACAGAACCTTGGGGAACACTGCTAGTAACGGGCACCCACTCTGAAGCCTGTCCATTCACTACCACCCGCTGCCGTCTGTCACTTAGCCAGTTCTCTATCCAATTTGCCACATTTCCGTCTATGCCCAGTGCACGCACTTTCCGAAGGAGGCGGCGGTGGGGTACCTTATCAAAGGCTTTCTGAAAGTCTAAGTAGACAACATCGAACGCTTTATCCTGATCATGCTCACTGAAAACAAAATGGAAGAATTCCACCAGATTTGTGAGGCATGACCGGTGCTGCCGGAACCCATGCTGGGAACCCCTCAGTAGCAAATTTGATTCTAAGTGTGCTGTTATTTTGTCCACCATGATGCTCTCCATGAGTTTACAGACTATCGAGGTTAAACTGATGGGTCTGTAGTTTGACGGTTGGCTAGCATCTCCCTTCTTGAAGATAGGAGTCACCTCTGCCTCACGCCAGTCTCTAGGAACGCATCCAGTCTGGATTACCCTGTTGAAGACCATGCACAGGTGCCGTGATACTTCACCATGCACTTCTTTCAACACTCTAGGTAAGAACTGATCCGGACCGGGGGACTTGTTTGCCTTTAATTCGATTATTTTTCTCTCGATTTCTTCTTGGGTGACGACCATTGACTCCAACTTCTCACTGAAGGAGTCCAAAGGTTCGGGAATGGGACCACTCTCCTCAGAGAACACTGAAGAGAAATACTCATTTAAGAGGTTAGCATTTTCTGCATCAGAGTGCATCAATGCTCCATCCTCATTCACCAAGGGACAGATCCTGCATCGGATTGGTTTACGGCCATTCACATAACTGAAAAACTACTTGGGGTTCTCTTTGCAGAGTCTAGCCACACGGACCTCCTCTGCACGCTTAGCAGCCCTTATTTTGGACTTCACGTTTCGATTCAGTCTTCTATGACCGTCAAAGTCCCCAGATGCCTTCGCTCGACGATACGCAGTTCTCCTCTCCCTTAGTAGGTTACGGATTTCCCGATTAAACCACTTCGGTTGAATGAACTTCTGACCTGTTCCCTTCAGAGGAATAAAGCGTGACTGAAGTTCCATGAAGGAAGACAAGAATGACCTCCACAGATCATCAGCACTCTCTCCCTCCTCTAGTTCCATTTCAGCAACGCCTTCACGAAGACCTGCAAAGTTCGCTCTCCCCATGTCTAATTTTCTATGCACTGGGGTCACGGTCTCCATATTAGGGACCTTAACTGAAAATCTTATAAGCTTGTGGTCGCTTCCGCCTATTTCTTAGTTTACAGAGAGGTCTTGAATGATGTCATCCTCGGAGGTGAGGACCAAGTCGAGTATGTTAGCACCTCTTGTTGGCTCCCTTACCCATTGAGTGAGGAATTCATCATTTACAAACTCCAAGAGTGGTGTGTTCTCGGCAGAGGGCTCTCTGGTTTCCCAGTCAACATGTGTGTTGAAGTCCCCCATAAGGATGCACACCCTGCCATCCACTAGTTCACCCAGCAACTGGTATAGGTCCCTGTCCATCTCATTGAGTTGTCCAGGGGGTCTATAAAGCAGCAGGGTTCTGTATTTTGCAGTGCCTATCTCTAGGTCAACTCCAAGGAGCTCGTGGTTTGATGTGATGTTGCAGGTCATCGATTTGATAGAGTTCTTTACATACAACAGCACACCACCACCCCCTCTGTCCTCTCTATCTTTGTGGAAAAGTTGGTAGCCTGGAATCACGAATTCCCCTTCAAGATCTCTGTCTGAGGTTTTCAACCATGACTCCGTTATGGCCACCATCTCGGGTTCCTCTGTCGCAACGAGGGCCCGCAGTTCCAAAAACTTGTTTCGGATGGACCTGGCATTGAACAATAGAACCTTCAGGGAACCCCCAACTGCAGGGCTCCCTATACTCTTCCGTTTCCCGGTTTGGTCATTGTCTTGGTAGTGCTGGGGATATCCTTCTTCAGGATCTCAGCGAATGTCTTCTCTGGGGTCACTCTAGCATAGCGACGAGGGCTCTCCTCCACGCTCGGTTGAGTGCTCCTGAGACATCGTCGGACGGCGTCTTCCATTAATTTGGAAAGCACTTCTTTCCCCTTTGGTGAGAGATGTGTGCCATCCCTCTGGTAGAGGTCGTCTCTACCAAAGAGTGAGGTGTAGGGGTCCACAAAGAACACCCCCTCGGCAGTACACAAATCAGCCAGGCGCTGATTTACTGCAATGTTCTTTGACAGAGCAGTCCCTAAAGGACCTCTCCTTGGGAGCATGCCAACAACTACCCTTCTGCGGGTTTTTAACCCACAGTCATCTACTGCACCGAGCACATCCGAGAGGACTCCTTCGGTCATGCCTACTCTACCATTTCTCAGGTAGATGTCATTACCACTTACCATGAGTGCAATGACAGCAGATCTGGACGTTTGGATCCTCTCAGCTTCCTTTCGGAGGTCAGCATTGCCACGACCTGGCAAACAATTCACCTTCACAGAAGTGTGAAGGGGAGAGAGAGAGAGAGAGAGAGAGAGAGAGAGAGAGAGAGAGAGAGAGAGAGAGAGAAAGAGAGAGAGAGAGAGAGAGAGAGAGAAATATGTATAGTAAAGTGAGTGAGTGTTACAGGAGGCAAAAAGTGAGTGGTGTGGTGGAAAATTGAATTAAATTGGGCAATATGATACAAGAAGAGGGAATAATGGAATATATAGAGGGAGAGACACAGTGGCACGAGGAGGGACAGGCTTACGGTAGTGTGTGTGTGTTTTTGTATGTGTGTGTATGTGTGTGTGTGTGTGATGAAGGTAATGTAAGGGTGTATGTGTGAAGATGAATGTAATGTAATGTAAGTGTGTGTGTGTGTGTGTGTGTGTGTGTGTGTGTGTGTGTGTGTGTGAAACAAATGCTGCTTCTTAAACGAAAATCACTGGATTCTGCGATATTAATGAGGGAGTTAAGAAGCCCGCTCTAAGCCTGGACGACCCTGTAAGACGAGGGAGAAGATGATAAAGAGGAGGAACAGCAAGCACGAAGGAAACAGAAGAAGAGGAGGGATAGTTATTATTATTATTATTATTATTATTATTACTGGTGTTATTGTTGTTATTATTATTATTATTATTATTATTATTATTATTATTATTATTATTGTTATTATTATTATTATTATTATTATTATTATTATTATTATTATTTCTTATATAGATTCCACCCACCTCGATAATAGGGATTGATGTCCACTCTGTCTAGTATCTCAGGAATGGCGTGGATGATGGCAGAGTGGGCGAGGGTGGCGTGGGCTTGTTAGCGGCGCCAACCCCACCACGCCACACCCGCTGCCACGCCCCCAACTACACCCACGTACACCACCGTCAGTAGTCCGGGCGGGAAAGGGGACTTGTCGCTGCTTCAGGCCTGTCGAGAGAGAGAGAGAGAGAGAGAGAGAGAGAGAGAGAGAGAGAGAGAGAGAGAGAGAGAGAAGAGTTTGATTTAGTAGTGTGTGTGTGTGTGTGTGTCAGACAGAGATATAAAGACAAAATACCCCGCAAAATAAATTTATTGTGTATCGAATAATGCAAAACAAAAACACACAAGCCGAAAAATAAGTATATATCGGTAGTTCATAACATAACAATGACAAAAGGTGAAAAACAAAGTAATTGTTAAATGCATAGGACGCACAGAAGCAAAAAGAGCGTAAATCGGGAGGTAAACAAAGCCAAATGGAACAAACGCGTGAGTAGGGGAGAATAGGAAGGGGATGAGGAGGGGAATGATAAAGGAGGGGAATGGAGAGATAATACGTAGGGGAGAGCGAGAGGAGAGAGGGAGATAAAAGAGAGGGGGTGAGGAAAATGAGATAGCTTAGAGGGGATGTGAGGTAAAGGAATAAAATATGAGACCATTATAGAAAAAGCAATGATGACATTATGTTAGAGAATGAAAGAGAGTTGGGGGAAAGGAGATGAAAGAAAGGGGATGGAAAAGCAGACGAGAATGATAATGGATATGAAGATGAGAGGAAACAGGATAAACGACAAGAACAAAACTGTGAACGATAACTTGATATATAGAGATACTTGTGAAAAGACGAATGACATGAAGTAAGTGAAAGGAAATGGTTAAGGGAAGATTTTGTTGTTGTTGGCAAATTGAAAGGCTACTTATTCTTCTTAACTATACCAGAAAACACACGCCGTCAATAGTACTAATAGAGGATCTGTTTTGTGGCATAGTTTGGAGGAATTAGAGACCTTCCTATTCACCAATTTCCTCTTAATAGGTCAGAGAAAGAGATATACTTAAATGCAAAGAGAGAATTGGTTTAGTGGTTAGTGAAAACGTTTGATGGACATTTGGAACGTTATGGTTAGGTGACCTGACCTGATTGACTAACCTGTAATACAGGTGAAAAGGAGACAGGAGAGGTGTAGTTTCTGTAGGTGACTTTGATTTGACTTTGAAAGGACTGATCTGACTATAACCTAACTTTGATCTGATTTTGACCTGACTTTAACTTAACACTGACGTAACCTTGATCTGAATTTAACATAATCTTGACCAGAATTTGACCTAATCTTGACCTGAATTTGATATGACTTTGACCTATCCTTGACCTCTTTTTGGTGTACAATATCAACTGACCTGTACGGTGAAGGGGACGGGAGGGGTGTAGTTGCTATAGGCGTACATTGACCTCACTTTGACCCTGTCAGTATAGGACCCTGGTGGGAGGGCTGGCAGGGAGAGCCGCCCCCCTCCTTCCTCACTCTCACCCCCCACACAACGCTCCATACTCACTGGCTGCTCAAGTAAAATTAGAGAAGAGAGAGAAGGAAACGTTATCTTAAGAAGTGAGAGCTGAGAAGGGAGGGAAATTATCATCATTCATATTTACTCCTGAGATCCTTTGTTTTATTATGCAGTACGTAAATTTATATCATATTTAAGTAACTATACATTCACTACTAAAACAATACCTTAATGCATATAATAGCAATAGTCTCGCCATCTTCCTCTCTACTTTGACAGTGATACATTCTACATATATCTGCACTCACTCATTCACTCACTCACCCCCTATATCTTGACAACATAGGCGAGGACACCTCCATTCGGGATCATGGGAGCGTCCCATTGCATCTCCATCCTTCCCTCCACTGCCTCCTCCCTGCTGCTGGCATTGGTCATCTCCACCCTCACACTCTCCCAGACCACCTCGTCCCTCCTCACTGTATGTGTGGCCAAGATGAGACATTGCAAATTAAGGGGCTCGTCTCTTCCCGTCTTGGAAAATTTGATGGCTACTGATTCCTCCAAATTATGCTGTAAAACAAACCCCCCCACTCGTGGGGAAATCATTAACTCTCCAATTCGATCACAACAATAATGACCCCCTCAAGAAATTCAGTAAGGGAGTTGGTATATATTCACCAGGTTAACATTATAATCACTACTAGAGAGAGAGAGAGAGAGAGAGAGAGAGAGAGAGAGAGAGAGAGAGAGAGAGAGAGAGAGAGAGAGAGAGAGAGTATTCGATACATGCCATCAGCCCTGGTGTAGGCGGATGTGCGAGCCGAGAAGGAGGAGCAAAGTTTTCTCCTAAGAGGGCTGAAGGGGACGGTAATGGGGGCGTGGCAGGCGGAGACGCTGACGGAGTACAGGGAGTAGTGGAGGAGGCCTGAGTGGATGGTCAGGCGGGGATCCGTCGTCAGGTGGACTTGACGGAGAAATACGCCACCTGGAGGACACAATTCAATTCACGAAGACAATAAGTCAGGAAAGTCATGTGTGTTATAGACGAGAAGATGAGAACAGTATACAAGTAAGATTCTATACTAGATTCTATAAGAGATAGAAATGAGCTGTGAGACACTACATTGGGATCCTTATATATATACACAACCTGGACACCGCAACTCAAGTTATAGGGAATGAAAGTAGAAGTAGGAAAACTCATAGCTATAGGGCAATAAGTATAAGTAAGAAGGATCATAGATATAGATGATAAAAGTAAGTTGTAGAGCTGTACATAGGGATTCTTGTACATAACCTAGGTAACGCAAATCAGGTTATGGGGACAGAAAGTGAGAAAGGTCATAGGTAAAGACGATAGAAATGAGAGGTGTCATTCTACAGTAGATAGTGACTCTTATACTAGTCGTAAATATAGGCTATAAGGATTTGAGCAGGAATGAGTGAGTGAGTGAGACAGAGTAGTGAAGGGGAGGAGAGAAAGGGTGAGGCAGCCTGATGAAGGGAGGAGGTGAAGGAGAGAGGGTGGTGGAGACAGTGAGGAAGGCAAGAGAGAGAGAGAGAGAGAGAGAGAGAGAGAGAGAGAGAGAGAGAGAGAGAGAGAGAGAGGAGAGAGAGAGAGAGAGAGGAGAGAGAGAGAGAGAGAGAGAGAGAGAGAGAGAGAGAGAGAGAAAAAAAAAAAAGAGAGAGAGAGAGAGAGAGAGAGCGTGAAGACAAATGGAAAGAGCTACCGTGTATAGAGTAACAGGAAGACAATGTCAGGGAACAGAATGTGGGAGCGAGATACAGTCTGTAGTAAAGGATTTAAAAGCCTGTGTGTCATGAAGGTGAGAAAATAAGTGAATGTGTGTGTATGTATGAGAGAGAGAGAGAGAGAGAGAGAGAGAGAGAGAGAGAGAGAGAGAGAGAGAGAGAGAGAGAGAGAGAAAAGATAAGGAGGATACGACATCACCTGAAATAACTGGAGGTAATAGGTGTAATAAACCAGACAGAGCGAAACGTAACGAGAGGAACAGGAACGTCTGTGAATGTTGTAAGATGATAACGGATTCACTATATTGTATTTCACAAACTAATTATATGCTGTACAACTATTATTAATCGTACTAATGGCGGAGTTAAGCTAGTTGTACTATTATTATTATACTACTAATAATGTACTAATAATATTACACTTACTAATGGTGGGATGAGG
Source organism: Petrolisthes cinctipes (assembly GCA_033782935.1). NCBI lineage: Eukaryota > Metazoa > Arthropoda > Malacostraca > Decapoda > Porcellanidae > Petrolisthes > Petrolisthes cinctipes. The sequence goes on along the minus strand of JAWQEG010000401.1, from coordinate 3,601,040 downwards.
TTGGTTTACTATTATTATTATTATTATACTACCAAAAATTTATACTAATATTGTACAACTAATACTACACTTACTGAGGGTGAGATGAGGTAAGTTGTACTCTTATCCATGTACAGTATCTCTAAAAATGTACTACTAATATCCTACTAATAATGTAATACTATCAATACAATTACAAATACTACACTTACTGTACTACTAATAATGTACTTCTTGTAGTACTAATATTGTACGTACTGATAGTGAGATGAGGCTGGTTGTAGTAGTACTCATATACTGTACTTTGATTAATGTACTACTAAGAATGTACTACTTATACTGTACTTACTGATGGTGGGATGAGGTTGGTTGTCGTAGTATTAATGTACTTCTATTAATGTACTACTAATAATGTACAACTAATAATATACAACTAATGATGTACAACTATTAATGTACTACTAATAATATAACAACTAATAATGTACAACTACTATTAATGTACTACTAATAATGTACAACTAATAATGTACAACTATTAACGTACTACTAATAATATACAACTAATAGTATACAACTAATAATATACAACTAATAATGTACAACTATTAATGTACTACTAATAATGTACAACTAATAATATACAACTAATAATATACAACTAATAATTTACAACTAATAATATACAACTAATAATATAACAACTAATACTGTACTTACTAATAGTGGGATGAGGTTGGTTATATTTAGTAAGGTTTTCCTCATGAAGTTGATACACTGCTTGGATCCCTGCATGGCTGGGGAACTCAAACACTGTCTGGCCTTGGTGTAGCGGGAAGCCCTCTACTCTTCCGTCTCTCTCTCCTTCTGTGTCTGTCACTCCTCTCTGTCCTATTTCTTCTTCTGTCTTTCCTTCCCTGTATGTCCTGTCTGTTGCCCCTGCCTCTTCTGACTTTCCTTCTAACTCTCCTCCTGTTGCCTCTCTTTTTTCTTTTGTCTTTTCTTCCTCTGTCATTTCATTATCTTCATTCTCTCCCACCAATTTTCTCTCATTTCCTCTCTCATCCTGTCTTTTTACCCTTCTTTCTCTCACCCCTTCACTAGCGCTCTCTCCCATAATCTCTCTCTCCATCTCTCCTTCATTCATTTCCTCCATCCCTCCCTCTTTCTCTCTCTTCAGTCTTCTCCTTAATTATCCCTCCTCCTTCGTCCCTCTCCTCCTCTTCTCCACGTCTACTCTGTCCCTTTTATCTAACTTCTCCATTTCTCTTTTCATCTCCACCTCCTCCTCCTTTTCATTCCTCATCACCATCTCCATCACATCCTCCTTTTCCCTTTCATTCCTCCCTACCTCCTCCTCTCCTTCATTCCCCATATCCACCACACCCTCATCTTCCTCCTCCTCCTCCTCCTCCTCCAGACCCTTCACCCTCTTCCTTGGCCTTCCCGCTTTCCCTCGATCCCTTCGGAGGTAATGGTGATCCTCCAGGGGGACGTAGGAGGCCTGAGGGGGAGGATGGGGGAGGAGGAAGGAAGTGCTCAGTCCAGCTTCGAATTCTTCGTCATTAGTGAAATCTGGTTCGGTCTGGCGGCGTCCTCGGCTCACTCTGCATGGAGGATAGGGAGAAAAACACACACACACGTCAGAATAGTTATACTGTATACACATTTACACATTCACACACTCAGGGGAAGACAATCAGTACACACACACACACACACACACACACACACACACACAGGGTAAGGCGTGAAATACACATCCATATGAACACACGCACGCACAAAGAGAAACTCTCATCGTGAGAGTTCATAACTGCATCAATTATAAGTCCATACAAGCAGCTAACATTATGAATAATGAACGAACACCAGAGGACTCTACACGATACTGACAACCCCCGCCACGCCTGGACAAATAAACACGTTTTCTGACTTACTTCTTAACGTAAACGTTGGATTTATACAAACGTTTTCTGACTTACTTTTTAATGTAAGCGTTGTCCATGATGAAATCCTCGAAGGCAGTCTGACCCATTACCTCTTGATCCCCAGCACTAGACTCCCTACAGGGGCAGCAGGAAGACGAGGAGGAGGAAGAGGAGGAGGAGGAGAGAGGCACTGTCTTGTCTCTCGCTGGGCACTCTCCCTCTCTCACTCGCGCTCTGTCCTCCTCCTCTTTCTTTACTCCCTCTAGCTCCTCCCTTATTCCCTCTCTTCTGGCTTCTTTTATCATCATCATCATTGTTGTTGTTGTTGTCGTGGTGTTGGTGGTGGTTTGTTGACGCTCTGGAACGGGTGAGAGAGACGAGGTAGTGGTGGATGACACCGTTGGGTCTTCTAGGGGTCTGTGTCACGAGTCAGACATAATACTCGTGACGTAATTTGAATTACAGAGAGTTGGAAAATTCCATACTGGTGTCAATATAGAATGTTCTAGAGAATGTTCTGAAATATTCCATTCAGGAGACAAAGGAGACAGGAGTGGGTTAAGTTGTAGGTGCAGCTAGTTAATCTGCAGGTAGTAGCAAAAATAGACCAGGTAGAAAAAGGGAAAAAGGGTCATGGTTCAACTGAATTTGCCACATTCAGTCATATAGGTGTTCGTACATTAATTACAAATTGTATTAATAATTATGCTACCAGGGTAACTATGGTATTGTAAATGATCGTGAAGTGGAGGGGAATTATCGGGAATTATTAGCACGCCATAGGTAAATTGCAATTGCATGTATAACTCAGGAATAAGTGGGTACAATGTAAATCGTAGCCAGTTAGGAAAAACGAACACAGATAGGAGGAGGAGTCAGTAGAAATTTTGAAATTTCAGCCTCCAGTTAAGGAGGAAGAATTGGGGTCAGTTGGAACAGGACACACTCGAAGGAAGGAACACACTCGTATCGTCAGCTTCCCTTACCTAGATCAATCCTCCACGTGTGCAGTGGGGAGTGATCAACGTAAACGCCGAATTCGTTGTATATTACGCGATTCACAAGGCTTTACAGTTGTATACTGACTAGTTGCATTGACGCTAGTTCAGTGACTGAATTAGGTGAGGGGGGAGCTGGATCTTTGAAGAAAATTACGAGTGTGTTGTGAGACTCTAAGTGTGAGACATTAGAAAAATATTCCAACTTGCGTAACAATTGATAGAATTACTACAGTGTTAACGTAAGCTAGACTATCGTCACGCGAGCGAGAGCGAGAGGTAGCGAGAGCGAGTAGCTAGTTAGCGTTGCGTGAGTGTGTGTGTGTGTGTGAAATTAATTTATTCATGTTGGCATACTGGAGTTGAATAAATATAGAAAATTTGCAATTGGTTGTTTAAATGCACCAGTAGATTTGTTATCTATATAAATACACATATATCGGGAAGAACCCCTTAACATAAATTATTATTATGTGAGTGGTGCTTGAGGCCTAAAACGGGGAATTAATCCCCGACTTTTTGTTCTTCGCTGCAGCCAACCAACGAGATCATAAATTAACCGGGTAAGGTAAGTTGTAATTGTCATATTATAAATTACATTATCTATCATTCTCACATCACCGTCACATATTTGGCGCCCAACGTGGGGCCTGATTCATTGTATTAACTCCAGTCACACACGCGCACACTTTCACGAGTAGATAGTCATAACTGTCCAGAAATTAAGGCAACCGAAACGATAGAAAATAAATTAAAAATGTCTACCGTACAAAAATTGTTGGGAGAGGCTCAACTATTGGGAATTGAAGGTAAGGCCGAACTTCAAGTGTACGTGAAGGGCCGCCAAGAAGAAGAAAGGCTTGAAAGGGCGGCCATAAGAGAAAATGAAAGAGAACAGAGAGAGCAAGAAAAATTGAAATGGGAACATGAAAAGGAAGTATTGGAACTGCAATTACGTGCGAGTGAAAGTCAAAGTGCGAGTGGTAGTAATGTCGCAAGCTCAACCACCGTGACCCCAAGGTTACAACTGTCAAAATACGTAGAGGGAGACGATATCGAGCCGTTTATTGAGCGATTTGAAATGGTTGCAGACACTTATAGATTAGATAATGATATAAAGAAGCTCGAGTTCATTAATTTATTCGATGGAAAAGCACTTAGTATTCTCCACCGACTCGACAGTACCGCCAGAGATTACGAGAACATGAAAAAGGCTTTATTACAGGCGTACGGGTTGACGGTCGATGACGCTAGGAATCAGTTCTGGCGTGCATCCTTACAGGATAAGGAGACTGTTGCACAGTTTAGTGCACGTCTGACCAGTTACCTGGATCAGTGGTTGGAGAAGGCCGAAACACCTAAGACGTTGGAGGGGGTAAAAGACTTGTTGCTTCGTACACAGCTGGAGAAGTCTTGTCCTCCAGAATTGTCGGCTCAGCTGAAAACCAACAAGGTGAAGATGTTGGAAACAATGGTGGATATGGCCGACGCGCATTTTACCGCGTATGGTTACCATACGCGGATTCAGTATAATAAGAAAATTAATCAGTCGAATAAGCCTTCTCAGAACTCTGCTGTTTCATATAACCAGTCGAGTAAAAATCAGTCACAGCAGCAGAGTCAAATTGTTCGTCCGCAACCTAACCCTCATTTTAATCATACCCAGAAACAAGGTAATAATCACTATTCGCAGCAGTCCAATCAGTACCGTTACCAAGGAAAAAGTAACTGGAAAAATAGTAATAACCATAGTGGAAATAAGGGTTATTATCAGCGATCGGCAGCTGCAACACATGGTGAACCACAGTATTCACCTGTGGCGGTTCAACCTAGTGTAGAACCACGAGTGCCTCAGTCGGTTCACGAACCTCATCAATTGTGACTAAACGCGACAGGAGTCTCGAAAGGTAAGTCTGGTTTCCATATTTGTCCTGGAATTGTTAACGGGATATCTGTTGAAGTCTTTCGAGATAATGGGTCATCGGGGTGTTGTGTCGCTGATGGTTTAGTTGCTTCTAATGATTTTACAGGGGAGCAGGTAACTATCACTATGATTGATGGTACCAGGAGGCTCTATCCTCTTGCTAAAGTTGCAGTGGAGAGTCCATTCTATACAAGCCAGGTAATTGCAGCAGTCATGCAAAATCCTGTGTCAGATTTGGTAATAGGAAATATACCAGGGGTTAAGAATGCGTGTTCAGTGGAAATTTCCACACAGACTGGTGCAGCTGCTGTAACCAGGGGTATGGCGCATGCAAAGAAAACAGTTGTTCCACTTCAAGTGACAACTGCCGCCGACCTCGTCAATTGCGAGGATGTAATTGCAGAGCAAACAAGTGACCCTTCATTGGCACTTGTTCGCAAGCAGGCACTTGAGGGTGAGAGTAGAGATCGACATGGTATTGTAACCAGTTACGTCAGGAGGAGAAACAGGTTTTACCGACGTACAGTAAACCCCGATGGGGAAGAGAGGGTTCAGTTTCTCGTACCAGAGAAATACCGACAGGCTGTGTTTACCCTGGGTCATCATGCTATATTAGGGGGTCATATGGGGATGAGGAAAACAATTGATAGGATTCAGTCTCATTTCTATTGGCCAGGTATGGGGAGAGAGATAGGGAGGTTGTTGAGGTCATGTGACGTTTGTCAGAAAACGTGTGACAGGGGTCGGGTGAAGCCCGCACCTCTAAAACCTCTACCGCTAATCTCAGAGTCATTTGAGAGAGTAGCGGTTGATATTGTTGGACCGATTATTCCGAGGGCTACGGACGGTGCCAAGTACATTCTTACCTGTGTGGATTTCGCGACCAGATGGCCTGAAGCAGTGCCTCTGCGTGATATTGAAGCCACTACAGTGGCTGAAGCCTTGTTGGATATATTCTGTCGTGTCGGCATACCAAAGCAGGTATTGTCCGATCGAGGCAGTCAATTTACCTCCGCTATGATGGAGGAATTGTGGAGATTACTCTCAGTTAAAGGGTTGAGGACAACACCTTATCATCCAATGTGTAATGGGTTGTGTGAGAGGTTTAATGGTACTCTCAAGAAAATGTTGAGGAGGATGGCAGTAGAACAACCTAGGGAGTGGTCCAGGTATATCTCGCCACTACTGTTCGCGTATCGCGAAGCACCTCAGGCATCGTTGCAATTTAGTCCATTCGAGTTAGTGTATGGTAAACCTGCTCGAGGACCACTTCAGGTTCTACGTGAACTTTGTGACGATGAGGAATCGGATCCCGTGGTGAAAACCACTTATTCTTATGTAATTGATTTGGCAGAACGATTACAGCAAACCTGCGAGATTGCAAAGCAGGAGTTAGCTAAAGCAAAGGAGATTCAGAAATCCTACTATGATAGGAAAACTAAGCTCCGAACGCTACAGGTAGGGGGGAAGTGTCTCGTTCTGTTACCAACAGCTCATAATAAGTTGTTGGCTCAGTGGAAGGGTCCCTTTGAAGTAGTCAAGAAGGTGAATGACCTTAACTACATAGTTAAAATCAAAGGTGAAGCCAAGCGGTTCCATATTAATATGCTTAAGGAATATTACACCACCCAACAGGGGTGTACTTCCATTGTTACCACAGTTGGGGCAGGCTGTTGTAACATAACCTCAGAACAGAGTGAAGTGTTAAGTCTAGTCCGTGGTCATTTTTCCCCAGCAGTAGACATGGTTAGCGCTGCTGTGGTAATCCCCGAGGGTGACGAGGGATATACTCCCCAGACGGCTGAAGCTCGTCAAGGTGAGACAGTGGCTGAGGTCTCCGTTTCGGAGAATTTAAGACCAGACCAGCTTGCAAGAGTCAATGCGGTACTGGCAAAATATTCACGTGTGTTCTCTGACAGGCCTGCTGTTGCTAACATAGCCTGTCATGAGATACAGCTTACGAGCGACACACCAGTGAGGGTGAAACCATATCCTATTCCTGTACGGCTGATTGATACAGTACGTAAGGAAATTAATGACATGGAAGCAGCTGGTATTATTGAAAGGTCGGACTCGTCTTATTCCAGCCCTATTGTTGTGGTTCGGAAGAAGGACGGTGGGGTACGCATTTGTGGGGATTACCGGCGTGTCAACGCTGTCACTAGGGTCGATGCAGAACCCATGTGTGATCAGCAAGAGATTTTTGCTAGGATTAGCAATTCTCAGGTGTTCTCTAAGATGGATTTGGCTAAGGGTTTCTTTCAGATACCACTGGAGAAACGAAGTCGTCTCCTCACGGCTATATCCACGCCAAATGGTCTGTATCATTTCAAGGTACTACCTTTTGGTCTCACTAATTCTCCCGCCGTGTTTAATCGTGTCATGCGTCAAGTATTACATGGCATTAAAGGGGTTGAAGCTTTTGTTGACGATGTTCTCGTGCACTCAACCACGTTTGAGGAGCACATTGTGATATTGCAAGCTGTCTTGCAACGACTGCAGGAATATAACATGACAGTCAAACCATCTAAGTGTGAATTGTTTCAGAAGGAGGTACAATTTTTGGGTCACACTGTAGGTGGGGGACGTTGTGGGTGCCAGAATGACAAGATAAAGAAAATTAAGGATGCGTCACGACCCGTTACAAAGAAACAGGTGCGTTCATTCTTGGGTCTTACAGGTTATTACCGTAAGTTTATCCCAAACTTTTCTGTCATTGCACATCCACTTAGTGAGCTCTTAAGGAAGAACGCTCCTAATAAAATCTCATGGGGGTCAGAACAAGAAGAAGCATTCGTTTCACTTAAGAATCTTCTTTGCAAGGAACCAATCTTGCAGTTGCCTGACAACCAACGGCCATTTATACTTAGGACTGATGCTTCTCAGTATGGTCTTGGTGCAGTCCTATTCCAGGAGAAGGATGGGGAAATATTCCCTGTTGCATATCACAGTCGTAAACTGAAGTCTGCTGAAGAAAATTACAGTACAGTGGAAAAGGAACTTCTGGCAGTAGTAGAAGGTATTAAGAAATACTACTACTATCTGTATGGTGATAATTTTGTGTTAGAAACCGATCATATGCCTCTGGAGAGTTTGCGTACATCCAAGAACGCCAACGCACGACTTATGCGCTGGGCCCTCTATCTGCAACAGTTCAACTTCACTGTGCGATACATAAAGGGAAGTGCTAATGTCGGGGCGGACCTTATGTCACGATTGCTTGAAGGAGAGTTAACCGAGTAAATATTCATGCGAAGATCGACCGGCAGAAGTATCCTCCGGGTCGAATTGCTCGTAAATTGTTACCTCTCCGAGCGCAACGAGCACGAGTCTTATGCGACTCAGATCAAGGGGGTTCCTAGGGTGTTGGGAAAATCCGATGTTCTATGTATTGTATTTTGTGCAACTTATCCAAGACACGGATTCTAGCGGTTTACTCTGATCCAAGGCTCGGATAATTTACTAACAATATATTGCCTTCCAGAATTATCATTGCATTATTTTGTGTAACCTTATCCAAGACACAGATTCCAGCGGTTTACTCTGATCCAAGGCTCGGATAATTCACTAATATATATATTGCCTTCCAGAGATATTATTGCATTTTTCTTACATATTATGTAACAAATACACAATGCATTACATACACCACACTTATATATTGCTTAAATGTGTACAAATTGTACTGAGCAGATATTACCAGGTACATTCATTCTTGTCTCGGAGTTTCTTCCTAAGATTGAAAAGCTAAAGTAACTGTTGGGAGTTTTCCACTCATTGGCAAAAATGAACACGTAACTGGTGATAGTAATTGACACATACAAGAATAAGTGAAGTGTGGATGAATTGTTATTGTAATAGTTATACATGCAAAGGCGTCGTTACCACTTCACGAATCTATTAAACATTGCATAGAGCAATGTCTCTTTGTGTGGGCGAATGTCACGAGTCAGACATAATACTCGTGACGTAATTTGAATTACAGAGAGTTGGAAAATTCCATACTGGTGTCAATATAGAATGTTCTAGAGAATGTTCTGGAATATTCAATTCAGGAGACAAAGGAGACAGGAGTGGGTTAAGTTGTAGGTGCAGCTAGTTAATCTGCAGGTAGTAGCAAAAATAGACCAGGTAGAAAAAGGGAAAAAGGGTCATGGTTCAACTGAATTTGCCACATTCAGTCATATAGGTGTTCGTACATTAATTACAAATTGTATTAATAATTATGCTACCAGGGTAACTATGGTATTGTAAATGATCGTGAAGTGGAGGGGAATTATCGGGAATTATTAGCACGCCATAGGTAAATTGCAATTGCATGTATAACTCAGGAATAAGTGGGTACAATGTAAATCGTAGCCAGTTAGGAAAAACGAACACAGATAGGAGGAGGAGTCAGTAGAAATTTTGAAATTTCAGCCTCCAGTTAAGGAGGAAGAATTGGGGTCAGTTGGAACAGGACACACTCGAAGGAAGGAACACACTCGTATCGTCAGCTTCCCTTACCTAGATCAATCCTCCACGTGTGCAGTGGGGAGTGATCAACGTAAACGCCGAATTCGTTGTATATTACGCGATTCACAAGGCTTTACAGTTGTATACTGACTAGTTGCATTGACGCTAGTTCAGTGACTGAATTAGGTGAGGGGGGAGCTGGATCTTTGAAGAAAATTACGAGTGTGTTGTGAGACTCTAAGTGTGAGACATTAGAAAAATATTCCAACTTGCGTAACAATTGATAGAATTACTACAGTGTTAACGTAAGCTAGACTATCGTCACGCGAGCGAGAGCGAGAGGTAGCGAGAGCGAGTAGCTAGTTAGCGTTGCGTGAGTGTGTGTGTGTGTGTGTGAAATTAATTTATTCATGTTGGCATACTGGAGTTGAATAAATATAGAAAATTTGCAATTGGTTGTTTAAATGCACCAGTAGATTTGTTATCTATATAAATACACATATATCGGGAAGAACCCCTTAACATAAATTATTATTATGTGCGTGGTGCTTGAGGCCTAAAACGGGGAATTAATCCCCGACTTTTTGTTCTTCGCTGCAGCCAACCAACGAGATCATAAATTAACCGGGCAAGGTAAGTTGTAATTGTCATATTATAAATTACATTATCTATCATTCTCACATCACCTTCACAGTCTGCCACCAGAAGGCCAAAGAGGAACTGTTGTCAGACCTCCACCTAAGACGCACGGGTTCGGTTGGGTCTGTAGTAGTAGTTTTGTTTTTGTTTTAATTAATTTATTACACTCATGGAGTGACAAACATGGTACAATATATATTATATCAAATTATATTATGCATATAGATGACATTATTATTGTATAAGCTAGTGAAATACATTTGTAATATATAGTACAGTAATATATGGTACATGGTTGTGGGGGGAAGAGAGAGAGAGAGAGAGAGAGAGAGAGAGAGAGAGAGAGAGAGAGAGAGAGAGAGATATGGATAAAATAATTGTATAGAATTTGAAATAGAGAGAAAGAAAGACCACAGTAAAATTACATCTCTGCTATCTTTCTTCTAGCTATGATATGCTCTTCATCTCTGGTTCTTTCACTGTCTCTGTCTCTGTATCCTTCACTATTTCGTTCTTTGTACCATTCACTTGGTCCTTTAAATCTTTCTGCATCTTTTTGTTTCCTTGTCTCTTGCCCTATTCTGACTTCTCCTTCTTTTCTCACCTTCGTTCTCTCATCTTCACTACTCTCTCCTTTTCCGTCTCTTCTTCCTATTCCTCTTCCTTCTCCTACCTCTGCTATCACGTCTTCACCATTCTCTCTTTCCTCACCACTTCCTCTTCCCACTCCTTCTTTTCCATATATTCTCTCGTATTCAGTAATCTCTCCTCCAACACCACTTCCTCTTCCCACTCCTTCTCTTCTATCTATTCTCTCGTCTTCACTAATACTTTCCTCGCCTTCGTTCCCTCTTGTTGTTATATCTCTCCTGGCCTCCTCCCTCGTCCCCATCCTGCCCCTCCGTCTCGTCCAATGCTTCAGTTTCCCGGGTTTGGTGTTGCGTCTCACCATCTCCATCGTCGACCACCTGCCATTGAAAACATATAAAGGAAGAAGTGATTTGGGGGATCGTCTCTTCTTGGCATATTGGAGGGCTACTGATTCCTCCAAGCTGTCCCATAAAACAGGCTGCTTCAGTATACGATTAGATAACCTGTTGTTGTTGTTGTTGTTGTTGATGTTCTCCCGGGGACCTGTTTTATACCATAATTTGAAGGAAGCAATAACTCTCCATTTTGACCACCAGCCAGTATCCCTCATAGAAGATTGTCTATTTCTGGCCATTTGGAGGGCTTCTGATTCCTTCAAAGTATGCTACGAAACTCAGCTACTAAAATATTGAGATGGTCTCTTTCCTGACAAAGTTTGGAAAAATCATCAGCCATTCAGGTCGTCCTCAGTGTGAATACGTCTCAGTCCTAAGCGATTTATACGAATGAAGGGAAACAACACAGTTTGAAAAGCAAAGTTCGTGTTGTGCTGTCTCATATTGGACACAGCAAAGTTTCCCTGATATTTCTGATGATTGTTTAAAATGTTGTGATATATTATGATGGCCAACATCTTTACCACATCATCTCTCTCTCTTCATCCCCTCTCCCCCCCCCTTCCCTTTCCCTTTCCTCGTCCACATCATCTCCATATTATCTCTCTTCATCCCCTCTCACTCACCTCTCCCTTTCCTTTCCCCGTCCACATCTTCACCCCATCATCTCTCTCTTCTTACCCTCTCCAACTCCCCCTTCCTTTTCTTCCTCCTTCTCTATACTTGGCCGTAAGTCCTCGTTCGTTTCGCCGCAGTTACCCCGGTTGGATGAATTCTTGGCAGGCAGTTCTAGCCAACTCCCGAAAGCCGAATAAAACACACTTTAATCGGGTCATATACTTTTTGCAAATTTGAGGTCACCGTTTCTTCTAAACTGATGGACGTTATTGCTTCATCCAGACTATGCAGCAAAACAGATCCCCTACTCGAATACTATAGAGGTACCGGTATCATATTCTGTTTCCCGGCATAGGTTGGAGAAATCGGTGCCCATCAATTCACCCACAGCGGACCATTCCTCTTAAAAAAATGATGACAATAATACATTAGTATAGCCAGGAAGGATATTTTCTTTGAGGCAAGTGAGGTTAAAGGTAATGGCAATTTCAGCTTTGGAGAGTTTATTGTTGGTTTTTTCCAATTGTCTGACAATTTTCTTCTGGTAAGGGTAGATTTTCTGTAGTAGTGTGCCTAGGTTCGACGACGTTTCGGAGATAACATTCTCCATCTTCAGGTATGGGTAGAGTGACTGTGGCAATGGCAATGGTGGTGTGAGTAAAGAGGAAAAAACAAAGAATGTGTGATAGATATCACTAGATGTTAGTAAGGAAATAGAAACATAGTAGTAGTGTACAAGTGCCTGGGCTCAACCAGGTTGCTGCCATGTTTATTTTAATTTTCAAGCTTAATATTCTCTTTCTTTTTCACTGCCTATCTATTCAATATGCTTATTTGCCACCGTCTATCTATTTATTTGTTTTCTTATCACCGTCTATTTCTTCATTTTATTCTCTCTCACTCTCCAATTTCCCCTCTCTCATTGTATATTATTTATTATTCAATAACTCTTATTTTTGTCATTACCACTTTATTTTTCTATTTATTTTATTTTTTGTTTTTAATAGATTTTTTAAATTTATTTCATTGACATTTTTCTTATACTAGAGAGGCACTCTATTTTTTTTTTTTTTTTTTTTTAGTCTCGGGTACATTCTTCATTTTATTATATCTATTTAAATATATATTCTATTTTTATTCGTTTATTTATTTATTCTTGGAGGGCCAGTTCACTTTTTTTGTGTCCCGGTTACACCTCTTCTTTTTATTTTATTTATTTATCTAGTTTATTTCACTTTTTTGTTTCCTAGTTACTTCATTTTTATTTTATTTAGTTATTATTATTATTATTATTATTATTATTATTATTATTATTATTATTTTATTTTATTTTATTTTATTTATTTATTTTTTGGAGGGCCAGTTCACTTTTCTTGTGTCCCGGTTGCACCTCATCTTTTTTTTTTTTTTTTTTTTTTTTTAATAATAGTATGTACAGAGTTTTACACAGTTTTGTCTCTGTCCACATAAAATCTTTTAGCTAAGTTATATTATTCATTGTCATTTATATGTAAATAACTTATAGGAACCAGTTATTCTGTTTGGTTCTCTCATAGTTATTTGTTAGTCCATATAAGTTATTATTAAGTTCTAGTGCTGTTATTTTTCTCCAAATATCTATTGCTCTATTCACTAATAGTTCTTTTATTTTTGGTAAATTTCTCGGTTGTGTAGTTCTTCATTGCTTACTATATCAGGGTATTTTATGTTATAAATGAATCTTAGTGCCTTATTTTGGATTATTTGAAGTGAACACAAGTTAGAATTTTTCATGGCTACTTGTGGAATTGGTGGGTATTCTATTATTGATCTCATTAATGCTAAATACAATTTTCTCTTATTTCTTGCAGTAAGTCCATTAAATTTGTATAATCTAGTAAGTATGTGGTTTAATTTATTAATTTTATCTGATATAAAGGTTTTATAACCTGTTCTGGTTATATTCAGTCCAAGTACAGTACCTTCGGTTGCATACTCATATATTTCACCATCTGCCACTACTAGAGCTGAGGTTGTTCTACCTATAGGTATTATTTTGAATTTAGTTGCATTTGTCTGGATTTTCCATTTCTTTTCGTAGTTATTTATGCTTTCAATAGCGTTTTTTGTGTGCATTGATAAAAGTTCTTTTGATTTCCCTGGATATGCTACTATTTGTGTGATATCGTCTGCAAATACAACATATTCGCTGTATGGTGTAGGTTGTGGCATGTCTGAAGTATAAAAAATAAAAAGGGTTGGTGAAAGACATCCTCCTTGGGGGTGATCGGTTCATTAGTCCATTTCTTATCTTTCTGTATGACCCTTCGTCTACCCTCTTGAAATCATATTTGTTCCTCCACTTTCTAATTCAAATGGTGGTCCCAGGTAATGTCCTATTTGTATGTATACTTGTCTATCCGTTAAATAATCACAGAGGATTTGTTTCATATATGATGGTAGTGTTGTTCTTAATATTTTATATTTTAAACCTATGTGCCAAACTTTGTTAAATGCTTCTTTTATATCTCTTAAGATTAAGTTAACATGATCTTTGTTTGCTTTCGCCCTTGCTATAGTATCAGTGATGATTGTTAATGCGGTTTGTGTTCCTCTGTTTTTCCTAAATCCGTGTTGTCTTGTGTTTAGTAAATTGTTGTTCTCTAAATATGTAAGTAGTCTATTGTTTATGATTTTTTCAAATAGTTTTCCGGGTACTTCTAATAAAGATATTGGTCTGTAGTTAATGATTGCTTTATTGTCCTTTCCTTCCTTAGGGATGAAAATCATTTTTGTCTTTTTTAGTTCATCAGGAAAGTATCCTGCTGATAATGACGCATTATATATGTTTAGTAGTTTCTCAATCCCTTTTTCTGGTAGATTCATTAATATGTTTTTAGTAATACCTGTTAATCCTGGTGTTTTTTTTTCTTTAGATTTTCTCAAATTATGTAGTAGTTCTACTTCTGTTATTTTTCCTGCATCTGGTATTCTCTCTAGGTCAACTCTTTCATTTGGTGTTATGTCTTTAATTTTATCTTGCATCCATTCCTTTATTGTATTTTCATGTTCCTCATCAAAATTCTCATTTTCTTCTTCAGTGATTTTAAAAACTTGACTCCATATATTTCTGAAGGCTTTTTCCTTTTTATCATCTTCATAGATTTTTTTTCCATTGGTATCCTTAACATACGGGGTTTTAGTTTTTTCCTTTCCATCTAGTTGATTTATTTGCCTCCAAAATGCTTTTGATTCATTTGTATCATTAATATTTTCTATTAATCTGTTCCATTCCTCTTGTTTGTTCCTTCTATATATATATTGTAATTGTTGTTGAAGTTGTTTTATCATGTGTATTGTATAGATATTTGGTCCATTTTTGTCGATGTAATTGTATGTGTCAGTGAATTGTGTTTGTATTATTCTAGTTTCTGCATTTATTCGTGGATGGGGTAAAGTTTTGTATTTTGTTTTCGGTATGTTCTTCTTCATAGCCTTTGTTATTTCTTCATGAAAGTTTTCTAGTTCTTTGTCTATTTCTTCTATACTTTTGTTATTTAATTTAGCTGGTCTCATATTTTCTAAATCTGATTTGTACCCTAACCAGTTAGCTTTATTCATTAGATATCTTTCCTTTATTGGAATTTGTATGGGGCTAGTAGACAGTTTCATTACTATTGGAATGTGATCACTTGATGTTAAAGGACCTTGTTGGAGATGGTAGTTTAGTGATGCTTTGTTATTACAAAAAACTCTGTCTGGGGTGGTGAAGCTACTGTGTCCAATAAAAGTTTTAAAGTTTGGTCCTAGATGGATTAATTTTCCTGCATTCATTATTGTATACAGAGAGTTGCCAACATTGTTATTATTACTATGTCCAAGTCTTATGTGTCTTGCATTAAAATCTCCTAATATATGAGTTGGTCTGTTATAATTTATTAATTTTAGGCAATCATTTGCTGGTAAATATGGTCGTCTAGGTGGTAGATATGTTGTACCTATTATTATTTCTCCAATGGATGTTTGTATTTTTATAGCTAATGTTTCTTCGGTAAAATTATCTATTAGTTTGTAAGTTATATTTTTCTTTATTGCAATTGCTACACCATCATTGAGTTCACCAGACTTGTTTGATTTATATACATCATAATTAAAAATTTGCATTTTTTCTTTTTCTCTTTGTCCATGTTCGTTTAGTAATATAATGTCAGGGTCGATAATTTTATATAGATTACTTAGTTCATATTTCTTTGTGTTCCAGCGACGAACATTGTGTTGAAGTATTGTTATTGTTTTCATTGTATCCATAGTACTAACTTATTTTTTTGTTCTCCTTGATTCTTCTGGGGGTAATCGGTTCATTAGTCAATTTCTTATCTTTCTGTATGACCCTTCGTCTACCCTCTTGAAATCATATTTTGTTATCTTGATCTTGTTCATTGATATTAGCTGCTTGATGTAGTCTTCATCGTATCTTGGTTCAGTGTATGTCCACTTGAAATTACCCAGTTGTATTTTGCTGTAGTATATATTCATTGTGTGGGTTTTGTGTTGGCATGATGTTTTTCCCAGTTAGATGTATTTTGAGTCCCATTTCCTCTGCTTCTACGGGGTATCTTCCGACTGTAGGTGTGCTGAACTGGTCTACTGTTGTTTCTTTGTCTGTTCTGTGTTTACATCCTTCCAGTCTTGGGTCTCGGTTGTACTGTTGTGTTGTTTGAGTGACATGTGTAGTTTCTTCCATGCTAGTAGAGTCTTATTTATTTTTTTGTCTTTGTAATTCTGTAATTTCATCTGTTGTCTCAATGAATGTTGCTCCTAAAAGACTACTTGAGTCTGGGTTCTCTGGGAACCACATTGTTGGTAGGTCGTTTTTTTGGAGCATGGTGTTCAGTTCTTTTTCATATGAGCCAGGACTAGCAAGGTTCATGATGTGAGCATGCATAATGCTAATTAGAATTTTTGTATGTTTGTGGTCACTTAGGTTGATTCGTGTCATTGGTCCGGATGTCTTTACTTGTTCTGCTGCTCGTTTTGCTATTTCTGCATATGTCATTTGCTTGTTGTTTTCTGCTCTTTGTTTATTTTCCTCAGATATTTCTTTCGTTTTCCTCTTTCTAATTGGACAGGCCATGGCTAGAGTTCTGTGATTTGCTGGAAGGTTGTGTTTCTCACAGTTAATGCAGTGTTTTCCCTCGTTTGTACAGTTTCTGAAGGTATGTCCCTGTTCGCCACATTCTGAGCATATTATTAGATTGCTATGAGGGCAGTCATTGGTCTGGTGGTCATCTATTTCGTAGCATTTATAGCATGTAGTTATTTGTATGTATTCTTCTTGTTCGATCTGGTCTGGTGATATTGCTAGGTTGAAAGCTAGAATTCCTTGTTGTTTTGCTTTTTCAACCATTTTTATATCTTCTAATCTCAATTTCATTATATTTGTATAGTTTTTAATTTTTGTGACATCAGTAATCTTTATCCAGTTATTTTGTTTCTCAATTTCTTCTGGTGTGTGTTCCCCAATGATATGGTCTAATCTTTTAATGAATATTGACCTCTTTATTTTCATTTCAAATGGTACCATTACCAGTAGGCCAATTTTTTCTAGTTCTTTTGTTGCTTCTTTGTTAAGTAGTTTGTCTGCATCTTCTTCGTTTCTACATATTGCTTTGTAGCCCTCATTGGTGGTAAAAATTCTGGTGAAAAGTACATTTAGTTTCCCATATGCCAGCCTTGCTAAGATTTGTTTGTTGCATTGCTGATCCTTGCTTGTATGTTTCAGTCTAATTGTTGGGTTCATCTTGAATGTTTTGGTGTTTCATGTGTATATATGTATATATGTTGGTGCTCAAACTGCCTATATTCAGCACCTGGCCCTTGTCTAGCCCACCCCCCCAAACTGGGGTCGTAGGTGGTGACGTCGGGAAAGCTGAATTTGCCCTCAGAGAGGGAGCCTATCCCTATTTCTACCTAAAAGTGTTTTGCCACCTTCCCACCCAGGGCGCTAGTCCACGTCACCCTAAGGGCCGTACTTTTAAAACCTTTCGCCAGGGCTGGCATTGGCGAACGCCAGGCGATCAGCAATTTCGTACTATTAAACACAGTGAGAGTGATCACCGGGCGCTTTATCGCCAGGGTTGGCGATGGAATAGCCTGGCGAACGTAAGTCCGAGTGAGGCCTCCCTTTCCCATGAGTAACAAACATTTTTTCAATTCAATTTAACCATTGTGCACTATAATTTTTTTAGTTTCATGAAATAAAAAACACATAAATATATTAATTCTTGAATAGAGCTGTTTGGCGGTGATAAACGAGTTTTATTGCTTTCTGAAGACCGTCACGATGCTAGTTGGAATTCAAGACATCTGTAATGTCAGCTCTAGGCGCGGCAAATTTTTAAATGCCCCGACAGAAGTGAGTTATTACTCGAATTTTAGTTGCCGTTATTTTTAGGTTTAGACGTAATTATCTGTATATAAGTGCTATAATTAATGTTTTTATGATGGTATCAACACTTTGGTTTTATTGAAGAGGACTTACATGCTTAATAAGGTGCTTTAATAGAGTGAGGTGAGCAGCATAGGCTATAGCCTACCTACTAACCTACCCTTTATGCTGCACACCAAATGATACTATAATTATATGGACTGCTTGTTGTAGTTTCCATGCATTTTACAGATTATGGATCCATTACTAGAGTTTGAGGAGCTGGAAGTGCGTGAGCGTGGCGACCGTTATTCTGAAGGCTGAAGCAGATGTAAACAAACAGGGACTTCCCGCGCATTTTCGGAAAATGCGCAAGATTCCGAAAAATTAACCCTGGCGAACACTCTCGTTCGCCAGCATTGGCGATCGCCAATGCTGGCGAATATTGGGTTTTAATAGTAAGGACGTCCTGACACACGCGATCGCCTGGCGCAACTTCGCCAGGCGATCGCCAGGCTAGGCAGAAGGTTTAACAGTACGGGCCTTAGACTCAGCTCGAGGGATGATATGCCTCCCAACGGACAGAGATAGCGAGGACTGTACCGGGTGTAGGGCTCTATGGCTAAAAAGTGGTGAGCACAGTGTAAGTGGGTGTAAGGAATGTGTATTGTGAACTGCAGGTGCTCTGCAATTTACTACTAATTAAGGAGAGCACTGTTGATGTTGGCGTCAATGAGCAGAGCAGCTCAAGCTGTTACTCCTTGTGGTCGGTAGTCGGTTGGTTGCAGTATGTGGCAATGCGGTCGTTCCATTGTCGGTCGTTGCATGACCATATGTTGTTCCCTACCCTCCTTTATATAGTTCCATGGTGTCACCTTACACACCAGACTTTATGACCAGTCCTGACCCATAGCTGTCAAATGCTTCACCAATCAGGTGGCAGCATTTGCTCTCCCTGCTGCCTTATGCAAAATTTATCGTTAGTATTTAATTTTGCCTTCTGAGTTATTGATATATATTATATTATATCCCATTATAAAATTATGTTAGATAATTATAGATAAGGAATGTAAATGTTAGATAATTATAGACAAGGAAGGTAAATGTTAGATACTCATAGACAAGGAAGGTAAATGTTAGATAATTATAGACAAGGAAGGTAAATGTTAGATAATTATAGACAAGGAAGGTAAATGTTAGAGAATAATAGACAAGGAAGGTAAATGTTAGATAATAAATAACAAGGAAGGTAAATGTTAGATAATTATAGACAAGGAAGGTAAATGTTAGATAATAAATGACAAGGAAGGTAAATGTTAGATAATTATAACAAGGAAGGTAAATGTTAGATAATTATAGACTTCTCAACTGGTGTGTGTAAAATGTCCTTCCCTTGAGAGGATAATATTAACACTTTTGGTACATTACAGTGCTCTGATTCCTCCAAAGTATGCCAGGAAATAGGACCAGAGGGTGAATAAATATAATGATGGCCTGTTGTCTGGAGTAGTTTGAAGGAATCAGTTGCTCCAGATTTATCAACACACACTACACTACCCCATGTATATATCCTACTCGAATCCGAATATCTCACCATAGTTTGGCTTTACATCCTAACACACAAACATAATTGACTACTCTGACATTAACTTATTTTAATCAGCTTGCCCCATATATCTATTATTAATATACTCATTAACTGTTTTAATTTATATTCGCTATTCCTTCCCTACTAACCTACTTCCTTCCCTTTATACCCTTGAATAAAATATGATAATAAATAGGAAGGGGACGGGAGTGATTCACGGAAGGAGGAGGAAGGGAGGAAAGGTGAAATATATGGTCGAGAAAGAGTGAAGAAAGTAAAGAACGAAAGGGAGTACCAATCCATTACCACTCGCCCCCCTGCACTACCAAGAAATCCACCTGAGCCGCAGCCCAAAATCTGGAGCAGGCTGTTTCTAGAGGACAGCCCGGTGACGGTGATGGTCCTTAGCTCACCTAAAGCCTCCATTGATTAGAAATGTGTGACCTCATGATGATGGTTTGGGTGTGCTGTCGTCCAGAAACCTCCTGTTTCGGATCTCGGGCATCGACTCAGGTGGGCTAGGAATTGTGGATTGCGAGTGTACAGACACAGTCAAATAACCACCGACACTTTCTTTCAATCATGCAAATATATCAGTATCATATCAAATTTTAATCATACAACAACTTACGTCAACTCAACCCCCTCAATTATTTTTATGAGGTGCTGCAAAATATATTGACTACGATGGAAGGAAAATGTCGCTGGATATTTGATTGTGGCTGTACATATACTAAAGACACTTACAATAACATTTACCGTAAATTCCTTACTCTCTCTGCCACATTAGCGATATATACACAAAAATTCCACCACCACCATTACTACATACAGTATTCCAACTAAATAGTAAGGTATTGGCATCCTTTTCCAGCTGCCACACTCGTCCCCAACTTGTATCATCCTCACTTCCACGATCATCATACATTGTTGCCATTTTTCCCACCCTTAGTATTTGCTAGATCAGACCAAAGACATTCCCTTCAACCTGTCCCTTCTTTTATTTTATCTCTTTAAATTATTGTGCCTCCTTTCTTTACTATTACTTATTGGTTGGTGTCCCCACGTCTGTCTCATTTACACTTGTGACTACAAGGCCTTTCTTTCATAGCACAGTCTTATCTTCTTTTTACATCATCAAATTTAACAATATAATACTTACTATCCGTTCCCAAACATATCCATATTAATAAAATGACAAAATACAAAGTACTGTTTATTGAAAAATACATGGTCAATTTGTTACATAACTTATTTATGCTACACTAGAAGTATTGTGTACATTGTCGAAGGAAAGGGAAGGTGTGAATGGTGTAAAACTAACAAAAATTAAGCAAGAATGAAAAGGCAAGTGAGCTGTAAAACAGGAGCTGAGCAGATTACTTCAACATGAGAACAAGGGTATGATGCCAGCAGTCCTTACGAACAGCAATACCTGGTCAGTTAATGCATTGACCAGGCCAATTTATTATATGACTCTAGTCCTTGTCGTGCTGGGGAAGAGTAAGACTGTCTTCACCATAAAATATAAGGGAAGAGTATGACTGTCTTCACCATAAAATATAGATAATTACTGAAAGTCTTTCTCATGGTTATAAACAATTATAAATATACTCGTAACCGAATGTCTTCTTCGTGGTTATCAGTAATCTATAAACAATAAGTGAATGTCCTCCTCGTGGTTATCAGTAATCCCTGCTTTCTGCTACAAATGGTTACTTGTTCCAGTCCTCGATGCCCGGTTCCCTATCGGTAGGGTTTGTGGAGTCACATGGATGATCTGTAATGATAATAATATAAACATTAATAACAACGAATCGTTATTGTGATTCTAACTAATACTGTAATGATAATACAACAGTGCCCATTTCATTGGGTACTTTGCCATGAAATTCTGCATTCTACTACCTTTTATCTACCCGATAGGTGCCAGAGCCCCCTCCCCTTGAAGAAACATATATAACTATTCATCAAATATAATTCTAGTCATAACAATGACAAGATTAAAGTATGAAAGTAATATTAAACAAAATAATAATTGAATCAATAATACGTTTGAGAGAGAGAGAGATTGTGTGTGTTACTTACTCTTTACGTCGGAATGAAGCGGCACTTGAATTCGTCGTTGGTGAAGGGGTCTCGTAGACCTCATCAAAGGGTCGATCTCGTCACCTCATTACCACCTCCCTTACCACCACTATGACAGACCTCAATGACGGTCACTTCAGCTATGAGTGTCTCTTCGTCAGAGCTCAAGCTATCATCCTCGTCATTAGCTACCAGAGTAATGTCATGCTCGTAGTGTGGCGGGGGCAGCCTGGGGTGCACACGGTGTGCTAATCTTGGACGCAGGGAAGGATCAGGTTTGTGTAGTCTGGGGTCTCTGTGGTGAGGTGTATGTGGAGGCCATCTTCGTACGGGTGTGTACTTCAACAACTGCAAGTGAAATATTAATGGTCAATTACAGTATTTTTTCAGAGACAGAGATAATTTTTTTAGGTAAAACATATTTAGCCTTTTTGAAAATGCAGTTTGAAAAACAAAGTCTGGTGGTGATATCGGCCATTGTCCGACCACATAATAATTATACTGTACATCTCAGCTTGGCTCCAATTCTGCGTTTACCACTTAGCGTTGCAGATGCTTAGCCACCCAGAAATTTTCACTCCGAACTACGTGTGATCATGATGTGAACCACTCAACCACACCAAGTGAGATGGAAAAAGGGGATGTGTTGAAGAGAGTGGCTCTGTTAGAATGTGGGTGCATGTATTTATTCCAGTTTCTCGGCTTTACCAAACACTATCTTACAATACAAAGATCCTGAAAAGGTGGAGGAAGGTTTGGTTTTTTAATATGGTAATATTTTAATATACTTCAAACGTTTTGACGGCCCTGCGGACTCAGGCAATTCCTATTAAAATATTCAATTCTCCCTTATTTCAGTCTATTTCTTTCATCCTTGCAGATCCTATTCTTTATCTCTTTCCATGTTTTGTCAGTGTGTTCATTTAGTATATAAGTATATGAACGCCCAAGTGGCAATATTGACCAAATATATACCGTCATTACTTGATTACAAAAGCTATAAATGAAACGCTTATCATCCTCAGATTACTCTCACTATTAATACTACAACTTTCTACCATGTTAAACTATAGTGACAACAAAACTGTATTTATAGCGACACAATAATAATGATGATGAGTGGGTGGTGCATGGACCTTTAAGGGTTATGGATGTTATCATAATGATTATTTCCATTTCATTTCCGAGTAACCAGGTGGGTGAGAATTACTAAATGACTAACAAATATAGTATTCATTAATTACTATATCAATAATACCTGGCATGGTAATGTATTGATACGTATAATGTGTATTAACTTTGCATAATAACCTTTGGAATGCAGCATTACACTTGGATATTCTTAGTAAAGATAACTTAATAAAGTGATGGTCGTCTTTGTTGATTCGTGGCCTCCTGTGCTTATTATAATAATTCTCTCTCTAGCCAATAATATTACTTGATCACTGTCCAATTCAACCCTTCTTTCAAATATCATTCGGTAATGAGTTCATGTACATACGTGGTTTGGAATTCAAGTTTTATAGGTGGTTCAATATTGGGAATGCTAAGTGGTAAACATGGAAGTGGAGCAAACTGTACATTCACCAAAGGTAATGCAAATTTACAAATGGATGGTCAGCATCTACACTTGTATCGGCAAACATACCAGACCTATACTATAACTTATACTAGAATAAAAAAGTTGACTTACCTCTTCCTCACTCAGCAGTGGAGGTAAACTTCTTTGTCTCCGACTTCCATTGCCTTGCTCCATTGTTAATTTTGACTCTTGATGAAAACACTACAAACACACAGGTCCACTGTCCAAGGAAGAATAACCATATGTTGTTCCCTACCCTCCTTTATATAGTTCCATGGTGTCACCTTACACACCTGACCTGACCTGACCTCAGACCTTATGACAAATCCTGACCCATAGCTGTCGAATGCTTCACCAATCAGGTGGCAGCATTTGCTTTCCCTGCTGCCTTATGCAAAGTTTATAGTTAGTATTTAATTTTGCCTTCTGAGTTATTGATATATATTATATTATATCCCATTATAAAACTATGTTAGATAATTATAGACAAGGAATGTAAATGTTAGATAATTATAGACAAGGAAGGTAAATGTTAGATAATTATAGACAAGGAAGGTAAATGTTAGATAATTATAGACAAGGAAGGTAAATGTTAGATAATTATAGACAAGGAAGGTAAATGTTAGATAATTATAGACAAGGAAGGTAAATGTTAGAGAATAATAGACAAGGAAGGTAAGTGTTAGAGAATAATAGACAAGGAAGGTAAATGTTAGAGAATAATAGACAAAGAAGGTAAATGTTAGAGAATAATAGACAAGGAATGTAAATGTTAGAGAATAATAGACAAGGAAGGTAAATGTTAGATAATAAATAACAAGGAAGGTAAATGTTAGATAATTATAGACAAGGAAGGTAAATGTTAGATAATTATAGACAAGGAAGGTAAATGTTAGATAATTATAGACTTCTCAACTGGTGTGTGTAAAATGTCCTTCCCTTGAGAGGATAATATTAACACTTTTGGTACATTACATTGCTCTGATTCCTCCAAAGTATGCCAGGAA
The DNA here is from genome assembly GCA_033782935.1 of Petrolisthes cinctipes. Classification (NCBI taxonomy): domain Eukaryota; kingdom Metazoa; phylum Arthropoda; class Malacostraca; order Decapoda; family Porcellanidae; genus Petrolisthes; species Petrolisthes cinctipes. The sequence continues at coordinate 3,576,839 of JAWQEG010000401.1, read as the reverse complement.
ATAGGACCAGAGGGTGAATAAATATAATGATGGCCTGTTGTCTGGAGTAGTTTGAAGGAATCAGTTGCTCCAGATTTATCAACACACACTACACTACCCCATGTATATATCCTACTCGAATCCAAATATCTCACCATCTTTTGGCTTTACATCCTAACACACAAACATAATTGACTACTGACATTAACTTATTTTAATCAGCGTGCCCCATATATCTATTATTAATATACTCATTAACTGTTTTAATTTATATTCGCTATTCCTTCCCTACTAACCTACTTCCTTCCCTTTATACCCTTGAATAAAATATGATAATAAATAGGAAGGGGACGGGAGTGATTGACGGAAGGAGGAGGAAGGGAGGAAAGGTGAAATATATGGTCGAGAAAGAGTGAAGAAAGTAAAGAACGAAAGGGAGTACCAATCCATTACCCCTCGCCCCCCTGCACTACCAAGAAATCCACCTGAGCCGCAGCCCAAAATCTGGAGCAGGCTGTTTCTAGAGGACAGCCCGGTGACGGTGATGGTCCTTAGCTCACCTAAAGCCTCCATTGATTAGAAATGTGTGACCTCATGATGATGGTTTGGGTGGGCTGTCGTCCAGAAACCTCCTGTTTCGGATCTCGGGCATCGACTCAGGTGGGCTAGGAATTGTGGATTGCGAGTGTACAGACACAGTCAAATAACCACCGACACTTTCTTTCAATCATGCAAATATATCAGTATCATATCAAATTTTAATCATACAACAACTTACGTCAACTCAACCCCCTCAATTATTTTTATGAGGTGCTGCAAAATATATTGACTACGATGGAAGGAAAATGTCGCTGGATATTTGATTGTGGCTGTACATATACTAAAGACACTTACAATAACATTTACCGTAAATTCCTTACTCTCTCTGCCACATTAGCGATATATACACAAAAATTCCACCACCACCATTACTACATACAGTATTCCAACTAAATAGTAAGGTATTGGCATCCTTTTCCAGCTGCCACACTGGTCCCCAACTTGTATCATCCTCACTTCCACGATCATCATACATTGTTGCCATTTTTCCCACCCTTAGTATTTGCTAGATCAGACCAAAGACATTCCCTTCAACCTGTCCCTTCTTTTATTTTATCTCTTTAAATTATTGTGCCTCCTTTCTTTACTATTACTTATTGGTTGGTGTCCCCACGTCTGTCTCATTTACACTTGTGACTACAAGGCCTTTCTTTCATAGCACAGTCTTATCTTCTTTTTACATCATCAAATTTAACAATATAATACTTACTATCCGTTCCCAAACATATCCATATTAATAAAATGACAAAATACAAAGTACTGTTTATTGAAAAATACATGGTCAATTTGTTACATAACTTATTTATGCTACACTAGAAGTATTGTGTACATTGTCGAAGGAAAGGGAAGGTGTGAATGGTGTAAAACTAACAAAAATTAAGCAAGAATGAAAAGGCAAGTGAGCTGTAAAACAGGAGCTGAGCAGATTACTTCAACATGAGAACAAGGGTATGATGCCAGCAGTCCTTACGAACAGCAATACCTGGTCAGTTAATGCATTGACCAGGCCAATTTATTATATGACTCTCGTCCTTGTCGTGCTGGGGAAGAGTATGACTGTCTTCACCATAAAATATAAGGGAAGAGTATGACTGTCTTCACCATAAAATATAGATAATTACTGAAAGTCTTTCTCATGGTTATAAACAATTATAAATATACTCGTAACCGAATGTCTTCTTCGTGGTTATCAGTAATCTATAAACAATAAGTGAATGTCCTCCTCGTGGTTATCTGTAATCCCTGCTTTCTGCTACAAATGGTTACTTGTTCCAGTCCTCGATGCCCGGTTCCCTATCGGTAGGGTTTGTGGAGTCACATGGATGATCTGTAATGATAATAATATAAACATTAATAACAACGAATCGTTATTGTGATTCTAACTAATACTGTAATGATAATACCACAGTGCCCATTTCATTGGGTACTTTGCCATGAAATTCTGCATTCTACTACCTTTTATCTACCCGATAGGTGCCAGAGCCCCCTCCCCTTGAAGAAACATATATAACTATTCATCAAATATAATTCTAGTCATAACAATGACAAGATTAAAGTATGAAAGTAATATTAAACAAAATAATAATTGAATCAATAATACGTTTGAGAGAGAGAGAGATTGTGTGTGTTACTTACTCTTTACGTCGGAATGAAGCGGCGCTTGAATTCGTCGTTGGTGAAGGGGTCTCGTAGACCTCATCAAAGGGTCGATCTCGTCACCTCATTACCACCACTATGACAGACCTCAATGACGGTCACTTCAGCTATGAGTGTCTCTTCGTCAGAGCTCAAGCTATCATCCTCGTCATTAGCTACCAGAGTAATGTCATGCTCGTAGTGTGGCGGGGGCAGCCTGGGGTGCACACGGTGTGCTAATCTTGGACGCAGGGAAGGATCAGGTTTGTGTAGTCTGGGGTCTCTGTGGTGAGGTGTATGTGGAGGCCATCTTCGTACGGGTGTGTACTTCAACAACTGCAAGTGAAATATTAATGGTCAATTACAGTATTTTTTCAGAGACAGAGATAATTTTTTTAGGTAAAACATATTTAGCCTTTTTGAAAATGCAGTTTGAAAAACAAAGTCTGGTGGTGATATCGGCCATTGTCCGACCACATAATAATTATACTGTACATCTCAGCTTGGCTCCAATTCTGCGTTTACCACTTAGCGTTGCAGATGCTTAGCCACCCAGAAATTTTAACTCCGAACTACGTGTGATCATGATGTGAACCACTCAACCACACCAAGTGAGATGGAAAAAGGGGATGTGTTGAGGAGAGTGGCTCGGTTAGAATGTGGGTGCATGTATTTATTCCAGTTTCTCGGCTTTACCAAACACTATCTTACAATACAAAGATCCTGAAAAGGTGGAGGAAGGTCTGGTTTTTTAATATGGTAATATTTTAATATACTTCAAACGTTTTGACGGCCCTGCGGACTCAGGCAATTCCTATTAAAATATTCAATTCTCCCTTATTTCAGTCTATTTCTTTCATCCTTGCAGATCCTATTCTTTATCTCTTTCCATGTTTTGTCAGTGTGTTCATTTAGTATATAAGTATATGAACGCCCAAGTGGCAATATTGACCAAATATATACCGTCATTACTTGATTACAAAAGCTATAAATGAAACGCTTATCATCCTCAGATTACTCTCACTATTAATACTACAACTTTCTACCATGTTAAACTATAGTGACAACAAAACTGTATTTATAGCGACACAATAATAATGATGATGAGTGGGTGGTGCATGGACCTTTAAGGGTTATGGATGTTATCATAATGATTATTTCCATTTCATTTCCGAGTAACCAGGTGGGTGAGAATTACTAAATGACTAACAAATATAGTATTCATTAATTACTATATCAATAATACCTGGCATGGTAATGTATTGATACGTATAATGTGTATTAACTTTGCATAATAACCTTTGGAATGCAGCATTACACTTGGATATTCTTAGTAAAGATAACTTAATAAAGTGATGGTCGTCTTTGTTGATTCGTGGCCTCCTGTGCTTATTATAATAATTCTCTCTCTAGCCAATAATATTACTTGATCACTGTCCAATTCAATCCTTCTTTCAAATATCATTCGGTAATGAGTTCATGTACATACGTGGTTTGGAATTCAAGTTTTTAGGTGGTTCAATATTGGGAATGCTAAGTGGTAAACATGGAAGTGGAGCAAACTGTACATTCACCAAAGGTAATGCAAATTTACAAATGGATGGTCAGCATCTACACTTGTATCGGCAAACATACCAGACCTATACTATAACTTATACTAGAATAAAAAAGTTGACTTACCTCTTCCTCACTCAGCAGTGGAGGTAAACTTCTTTGTCTCCGACTTCCATTGCCTTGCTCCATTGTTAATTTTGACTCTTGATGAAAACACTACAAACACACAGGTCCACTGTCCAAGGAAGAATGACCATATGTTGTTCCCTACCCTCCTTTATATAGTTCCATGGTGTCACCTTACACACCTGACCTGACCTGACCTCAGACCTTATGACCTGACCTCAGACCTTATGACCAATCCTGACCCATAGCTGTCAAATTCTTCACCAATCAGGTGGCAGCATTTGCTTTCCCTGCTGCCTTATGCAAAGTTTATCGTTAGTATTTAATTTTGCCTTCTGAGTTATTGATATATATTATTTTATATCCCATTATAAAATTATGTTAGATAATTATAGACAAGGAATGTAAATGTTAGATAATTATAGACAAGGAAGGTAAATGTTAGATACTCATAGACAAGGAAGGTAAATGTTAGATAATTATAGACAAGGAAGGTAAATGTTAGATAATTATAGACAAGGAAGGTAAATGTTAGATAATTATAGACAAGGAAGGTAAATGTTAGATAATTATAGACAAGGAAGGTAAATGTTAGATAATTATAGACAAGGAAGGTAAATGTTAGAGAATAATAGACAAGGAAGGTAAATGTTAGAGAATAATAGACAAGGAAGGTAAATGTTAGATCATAAATAACAAGGAAGGTAAATGTTAGATAATTATAGACAAGGAAGGTAAATGTTAGATAATAAATGACAAGGAAGGTAAATGTTAGATAATTATAGACAAGGAAGGTAAATGTTAGATAATTATAGACTTCTCAACTGGTGTGTGTAAAATGTCCTTCCCTTGAGAGGATAATATTAACACTTTTGGTACATTACAGTGCTCTGATTCCTCCAAAGTATGCCAGGAAATAGGACCAGAGGGTGAATAAATATAATGATGGCCTGTTGTCTGGAGTAGTTTGAAGGAATCAGTTGCTCCAGATTTATCAACACACACTACACTACCCCATGTATATATCCTACTCGAATCCAAATATCTCACCATAGTTTGGCTTTACATCCTAACACACAAACATAATTGACTACTCTGACATTAACTTATTTTAATCAGGTTGCCCCATATATCTATTATTAATATACTCATTAACTGTTTTAATTTATATTCGCTATTTCTTCACTACTAACCTACTTCCTTCCCTTTATACCCTTGAATAAAATATGATAATAAATAGGAAGGGGACGGGAGTGATTGACGGAAGGAGGAGGAAGGGAGGAAAGGTGAAATATATGGTCGAGAAAGAGTGAAGAAAGTAAAGAACGAAAGGGAGTACCAATCCATTACCACTCGCCCCCCTGCACTACCAAGAAATCCACCTGAGCCGCAGCCCAAAATCTGGAGCAGGCTGTTTCTAGAGGACAGCTCGGTGACGGTGATGGTCCTTAGCTCACCTAAAGCCTACATTGATTAGAAATGTGTGACCTCATGATGATGGTTTGGGTGGGCTGTCGTCTAGAAACCTCCTGTTTCGGATCTCGGGCATCGACTCAGGTGGGCTAGGAATTGTGGATTGCGAGTGTACAGACACAGTCAAATAACCACAGACATTTTCTTTCAATCATGCAAATATATCAGTATCATATCAAATTTTAATCATACAACAACTTACGTCAACTCAACCCCCTCAATTATTTTTATGAGGTGCTGCAAAATATATTGACTACGATGGAAGGAAAATGTCGCTGGATATTTGATTGTGGCTGTACATATACTAAAGACACTTACAATAACATTTACCGTAAATTCCTTTCTCTCTCTGCCACATTAGCGATATATACACAAAAATTCCACCACCACCATTACTACATACAGTATTCCAACTAAATAGTAAGGTATTTGGCATCCTTTTCCAGCTGCCACACTCGTCCCCAACTTGTATCATCCTCACTTCCACGATCATCATACATTGTTGCCATTTTTCCCACCCTTAGTATTTGCTAGATCAGACCAAAGACATTCCCTTCAACCTGTCCCTTCTTTTATTTTATCTCTTTAAATTATTGTGCCTCCTTTCTTTACTATTACTTATTGGTTGGTGTCCCCACGTCTGTCTCATTTACACTTGTGACTACAAGGCCTTTCTTTCATAGCACAGTCTTATCTTCTTTTTACATCATCAAATTTAACAATATAATACTTACTATCCGTTCCCAAACATATCCATATTAATAAAATGACAAAATACAAAGTACTGTTTATTGAAAAATACATGGTCAATTTGTTACATAACTTATTTATGCTACACTAGAAGTATTGTGTACATTGTCGAAGGAAAGGGAAGGTGTGAATGGTGTAAAACTAACAAAAATTAAGCAAGAATGAAAAGTCAAGTGAGCTGTAAAACAGGAGCCGAGTAGATTACTTCAACATGAGAACAAGGGTATGATGCCAGAAGTCCTTACGAACAGCAATACCTGGTCAGTTAATTCATTGACCAGGCCAATTTATTATATGACTCTCGTCCTTGTCGTGCTGGGGAAGAGTATGACTGTCTTCACCATAAAATATAAGGGAAGAGTATGACTGTCTTCACCATAAAATATAGATAATTACTGAAAGTCTTTCTCATGGTTATAAACAATTATAAATATACTCGTAACCGAATGTCTTCTTCGTGGTTATCAGTAATCTATAAACAATAAGTGAATGTCCTCCTCGTGGTTATCAGTAATCCCTGCTTTCTGCTACAAATGGTTACTTGTTCCAGTCCTCGATGCCCGGTTCCCTATCGGTAGGGTTTGTGGAGTCACATGGATGATCTGTAATGATAATAATATAAACATTAATAACAACGAATCGTTATTGTGATTCTAACTAATACTGTAATGATAATACCACAGTGCCCATTTCATTGGGTACTTTGCCATGAAATTCTGCATTCTACTACCTTTTATCTACCCGATAGGTGCCAGAGCCCCCTCCCCTTGAAGAAACATATATGACTATTCATCAAATATAATTCTAGTCATAACAATGACAAGATTAAAGTATGAAAGTAATATTAAACAAAATAATAATTGAATCAATAATACGTTTGAGAGAGAGAGAGATTGTGTGTGTTACTTACTCTTTACGTCGGAATGAAGCGGCGCTTGAATTCGTCGTTGGTGAAGGGGTCTCGTAGACCTCATCAAAGGGTCGATCTCGTCACCTCATTACCACCACTATGACAGACCTCAATGACGGTCACTTCAGCTATGAGTGTCTCTTCGTCAGAGCTCAAGCTATCATCCTCGTCATTAGCTACCAGAGTAATGTCATGCTCGTAGTGTGGCGGGGGCAGCCTGGGGTGCACACGGTGTGCTAATCTTGGACGCAGGGAAGGATCAGGTTTGTGTAGTCTGGGGTCTCTGTGGTGAGGTGTATGTGGAGGCCATCTTCGTACGGGTGTGTACTTCAACAACTGCAAGTGAAATATTAATGGTCAATTACAGTATTTTTTCAGAGACAGAGATAATTTTTTTAGGTAAAACATATTTAGCCTTTTTGAAAATGCAGTTTGAAAAACAAAGTCTGGTGGTGATATCGGCCATTGTCCGACCACATAATAATTATACTGTACATCTCAGCTTGGCTCCAATTCTGCGTTTACCACTTAGCGTTGCAGATGCTTAGCCACCCAGAAATTTTCACTCCGAACTACGTGTGATCATGATGTGAACCACTCAACCACACCAAGTGAGATGGAAAAAGGGGATGTGTTGAAGAGAGTGGCTCTGTTAGAATGTGGGTGCATGTATTTATTCCAGTTTCTCGGCTTTACCAAACACTATCTTACAATACAAAGATCCTGAAAAGGTGGAGGAAGGTCTGGTTTTTTAATATGGTAATATTTTAATATACTTCAAACGTTTTGACGGCCCTGCGGACTCAGGCAATTCCTATTAAAATATTCAATTCTCCCTTATTTCAGTCTATTTCTTTCATCCTTGCAGATCCTATTCTTTATCTCTTTCCATGTTTTGTCAGTGTGTTCATTTAGTATATAAGTATATGAACGCCCAAGTGGCAATATTGACCAAATATATACCGTCATTACTTGATTACAAAAGCTATAAATGAAACGCTTATCATCCTCAGATTACTCTCACTATTAATACTACAACTTTCTACCATGTTAAACTATAGTGACAACAAAACTGTATTTATAGCGACACAATAATAATGATGATGAGTGGGTGGTGCATGGACCTTTAAGGGTTATGGATGTTATCATAATGATTATTTCCATTTCATTTCCGAGTAACCAGGTGGGTGAGAATTACTAAATGACTAACAAATATAGTATTCATTAATTACTATATCAATAATACCTGGCATGGTAATGTATTGATACGTATAATGTGTATTAACTTTGCATAATAACCTTTGGAATGCAGCATTACACTTGGATATTCTTAGTAAAGATAACTTAATAAAGTGATGGTCGTCTTTGTTGATTCGTGGCCTCCTGTGCTTATTATAATAATTCTCTCTCTAGCCAATAATATTACTTGATCACTGTCCAATTCAGTCCTTCTTTCAAATATCATTCGGTAATGAGTTCATGTACATACGTGGTTTGGAATTCAAGTTTTTAGGTGGTTCAATATTGGGAATGCTAAGTGGTAAACATGGAAGTGGAGCAAACTGTACATTCACCAAAGGTAATGCAAATTTACAAATGGATGGTCAGCATCTACACTTGTATCGGCAAACATACCAGACCTATACTATAACTTATACTAGAATAAAAAAGTTGACTTACCTCTTCCTCACTCAGCAGTGGAGGTAAACTTCTTTGTCTCCGACTTCCATTGCCTTGCTCCATTGTTAATTTTGACTCTTGATGAAAACACTACAAACACACAGGTCCACTGTCCAAGGAAGAATGACCATATGTTGTTCCCTACCCTCCTTTATATAGTTCCTTGGTGTCACCTTACACACCTGACCTGACCTGACCTCAGACCTTATGACCAATCCTGACCCATAGCTGTCAAATGCTTCACCAATCAGGTGGCAGCATTTGCTTTCCCTGCTGCCTTTGCAAAGTTTATCGTTAGTATTTAATTTTGCCTTCTGAGTTATTGATATATATTATATTATATCCCATTATAAAATTATGTTAGATAATTATAGACAAGGAATGTAAATGTTAGATAATTATAGACAAGGAAGGTAAATGTTAGATACTCATAGACAAGGAAGGTAAATGTTAGATAATTATAGACAAGGAAGGTAAATGTTAGATAATTATAGACAAGGAAGGTAAATGTTAGATACTCATAGACAAGGAAGGTAAATGTTAGATAATTATAGACAAGGAAGGTAAATGTTAGATAATTATAGACAAGGAAGGTAAATGTTAGAGAATAATAGACAAGGAAGGTAAATGTTAGAGAATAATAGACAAGGAAGGTAAATGTTAGATAATAAATAACAAGGAACGTAAATGTTAGATAATTATAGACAAGGAAGGTAAATGTTAGATAATAAATGACAAGGAAGGTAAATGTTAGATAATTATAGACAAGGAAGGTAAATGTTAGATAATTATAGACAAGGAAGGTAAATGTTAGATAATTATAGACTTCTCAACAGGTGTGTGTAAAATGTCCTTCCCTTGAGAGGATAATATTAACACTTTTGGTACATTACAGTGCTCTGATTCCTCCAAAGTATGCCAGGAAATAGGACCAGAGGGTGAATAAATATAATGATGGCCTGTTGTCTGGAGTAGTTTGAAGGAATCAGTTGCTCCAGATTTATCAACACACACTACACTACCCCATGTATATATCCTACTCGAATCCAAATATCTCACCATAGTTTGGCTTTACATCCTAACACACAAACATAATTGACTACTCTGACATTAACTTATTTTAATCAGCTTGCCCCATATATCTATTATTAATATACTCATTAACTGTTTTAATTTATATTCGCTATTCCTTCCCTACTAACCTACTTCCTTCCCTTTATACCCTTGAATAAAATATGATAATAAATAGGAAGGGGACGGGAGTGATTGACGGAAGGAGGAGGAAGGGAGGAAAGGTGAAATATATGGTCGAGAAAGAGTGAAGAAAGTAAAGAACGAAAGGGAGTACCAATCCATTACCCCTCGCCCCCCTTCACTACCAAGAAATCCACCTGAGCCGCAGCCCAAAATCTGGAGCAGGCTGTTTCTAGAGGACAGCCCGGTGACGGTGATGGTCCTTAGCTCACCTAAAGCCTCCATTGATTAGAAATGTGTGTGACCTCATGATGATGGTTTGGGTGGGCTGTCGTCCAGAAACCTCCTGTTTCGGATCTCGGGCATCGACTCAGGTGGGCTAGGAATTGTGGATTGCGAGTGTACAGACACAGTCAAATAACCACCGACACTTTCCTTCAATCATGCAAATATATCAGTATCATATCAAATTTTAATCATACAACAACTTACGTCAACTCAACCCCCTCAATTATTTTTATGAGGTGCTGCAAAAGATATTGACTACGATGGAAGGAAAATGTCGCTGGATATTTGATTGTGGCTGTACATATACTAAAGACACTTACAATAACATTTACCGTAAATTCCTTACTCTCTCCACCACATTAGCGATATATACACAAAAATTCTACCACCACCATTACTACATACAGTAATCCAACTAAATAGTAAGGTATTGGCATCCTTTTCCAGCTGCCACACTCGTCCCCAACTTGTATCATCCTCACTTCCACGATCATCATACATTGTTGCCATTTTTCCCACCCTTAGTATTTGCTAGATCAGACCAAAGACATTCCCTTCAACCTGTCCCTTCTTTTATTTTATCTCTTTAAATTATTGTGCCTCCTTTCTTTACTATTACTTATTGGTTGGTGTCCCCACGTCTGTCTCATTTACACTTGTGACTACAAGGCCTTTCTTTCATAGCACAGTCTTATCTTCTTTTTACATCATCAAATTTAACAATATAATACTTACTATCCGTTCCCAAACATATCCATATTAATAAAATGACAAAATACAAAGTACTGTTTATTGAAAAATACATGGTCAATTTGTTACATAACTTATTTATGCTACACTAGAAGTATTGTGTACATTGTCGAAGGAAAGGGAAGGTGTGAATGGTGTAAAACTAACAAAAGTTAAGCTAGAATGATGAAAGGGCAAGTGAGCTGTAAAACAGGAGCTGAGCAGATTACTTCAACATGAGAACAAGGGTATGATGCCAGCAGTCCTTATGAACAGCAATACCTGGTCAGTTAATGCATTGACCAGGCCAATTTATTATATGACTCTCGTCCTTGTCGTGCTGGGGAAGAGTATGACTGTCTTCACCATAAAATATAAGGGAAGAGTATGACTGTCTTCACCATAAAATATAGATAATTACTGAAAGTCTTTCTCATGGTTATAAACAATTATAAATATACTCGTAACCGTATGTCTTCTTCGTGGTTATCAGTAATCTATAAACAATAAGTGAATGTCCTCCTCGTGGTTATCAGTAATCCCTGCTTTCTGCTACAAATGGTTACTTGTTCCAGTCCTCGATGCCCGGTTCCCTATCGGTAGGGTTTGTGGAGTCACATGGATGATCTGTAATGATAATAATATAAACATTAATAACAACGAATCGTTATTGTGATTCTAACTAATACTGTAATGATAATACCACAGTGCCCATTTCATTGGGTATTTTGCCATGAAATTCTGCATTCTACTACCTTTTATCTACCCGATAGGTGCCAGAGCCCCCTCCCCTTGAAGAAACATATATAACTATTCATCAAATATAATTCTAGTCATAACAATGACAAGATTAAAGTATGAAAGTAATATTAAACAAAATAATAATTGAATCAATAATACGTTTGAGAGAGAGAGAGATTGTGTGTGTTACTTACTCTTTACGTCGGAATGAAGCGGCGCTTGAATTCGTCGTTGGTGAAGGGGTCTCGTAGACCTCATCAAAGGGTCGATTTCGTCACCTCATGACCACCACTATGACAGACCTCAGTGACGGTCACTTCAGCTATGAGTGTCTCTTCGTCAGAGCTCAAGCTATCATCCTCGTCATTAGCTACCAGAGTAATGTCATGCTCGTAGTGTGGCGGGGGCAGCCTGGTGTGCACACGGTGTGCTAATCTTGGACGCAGGGAAGGATCAGGTTTGTGTAGTCTGGGGTCTCTGTGGTGAGGTGTATGTGGAGGCCATCTTCGTACGGGTGTGTACTTCAACAACTGCAAGTGAAATATTAATGGTCAATTACAGTATTTTTTCAGAGACAGAGATAATTTTTTTAGGTAAAACATATTTAGCCTTTTTGAAAATGCAGTTTGAAAAACAAAATCTGGTGGTGATATCGGCCATTGTCCGACCACATAATAATTATACTGTACATCTCAGCTTGGCTCCAATTCTGCGTTTACCACTTAGCGTTGCAGATGCTTAGCCACCCAGAAATATTAACCCCGAACTACGTGTGATCATGATGTGAACCACTCAACCACACCAAGTGAGATGGAAAAAGGGGATGTGTTGAAGAGAGTGGCTCTGTTAGAATGTGGGTGCATGTATTTATTCCAGTTTCTCGGCTTTACCAAACACTATCTTACAATACAAAGATCCTGAAAAGGTGGAGGAAGGTCTGGTTTTTTAATATGGTAATATTTTAACTATTTTAATATACTTCAAACGTTTTGACGGCCCTGCGGACTCAGGCAATTCCTATTAAAATATTCAATTCTCCCTTATTTCAGTCTATTTCTTTCATCCTTGCAGATCCTATTCTTTATCTCTTTCCATGTTTTGTCAGTGTGTTCATTTAGTATATAAGTATATGAACGCCCAAGTGGCAATATTGACCAAATATATACCGTCATTACTTGATTACAAAAGCTATAAATGAAACGCTTATCATCCTCAGATTACTCTCACTATTAATACTACAACTTTCTACCATGTTAAACTATAGTGACAACAAAACTGTATTTATAGCGACACAATAATAATGATGATGAGTGGGTGGTGCATGGACCTTTAAGGGTTATGGATGTTATCATAATGATTATTTCCATTTCATTTCCGAGTAACCAGGTGGGTGAGAATTACTAAATGACTCACAAATATAGTATTCATTAATTACTATATCAATAATACCTGGCATGGTAATGTATTGATACGTATAATGTGTATTAACTTTGCATAATAACCTTTGGAATGCAGCATTACACTTGGATATTCTTAGTAAAGATAACTTAATAAAGTGATGGTCGTCTTTGTTGATTCGTGGCCTCCTGTGCTTATTATAATAATTCTCTCTCTAGCCAATAATATTACTTGATCACTGTCCAATTCAATCCTTCTTTCAAATATCATTCGGTAATGAGTTCATGTACATACGTGGTTTGGAATTCAAGTTTTTAGGTGGTTCAATATTGGGAATGCTAAATGGTAAACATGGAAGTGGAGCAAACTGTACATTCACCAAAGGTAATGCAAATTTACAAATGGATGGTCAGCATCTACACTTGTATCGGCAAACATACCAGACCTATACTATAACTTATACTAGAATAAAAAAGTTGACTTACCTCTTCCTCACTCAGCAGTGGAGGTAAACTTCTTTGTCTCCGACTTCCATTGCCTTGCTCCATTATTTTAATCAGCTTGCCCCATATATCTATTATTAATATACTCATTAACTGATTTAATTTACATTTGCTATTCCTTCCCTACTAACCTACTTCCTTCCCTTACTACCCTTGAATAAAATATGATAAAAAATAGGAAGAGGGCGGGACTGAGTGACAGAAGGAGGAGGAAAGGTGAAATAATGGTCGAGAAAGAGTGAGGAAAGAAAAGAACGATAGGGAGAATGAAGTGGAGTGAGAGTGGATGGGAGAAAGGAAGGATCGAAAGATAGTAAAAGAAAGAAAAGGAAAGAGAAAGGAAGAGGGAAAGGATGATGGAGAGAGATAAACAAAACCAAGGGTCTGTCAGAAAGATTTATAAAAAAAAAGGAGATACGAAATGAAACCCAGACTTAAAAAGTAAATGATATAATACTGAGTACAATTTTTGTAAACGAACTATTATTAAATAACACAAATGAAAACAGATTATTGGTATAAAGTGTAAAGGTAAGTAAAGGTCATGAATGTATGTGAATTAAATTTTTTCAGTAAAATAATTTAGATAAATGAAAATATGAACTATTTCAATAAAAGTTTCCCTTAGAAAAAGTCGAATTCATATACTGTATACTATTCAAAAACAAAATTATAACACAGACACAAAGAAACTGTATAACACACATTTACACACACAAATACTATTTAAATAAACAGAAGACAGTATAACACATACACACACACACACACCATTGCTGTAAAGAGAGGCAGGGTTGTGGAATCGACGCATTTTTATTGGTATTAATATTTGCCAAGAACGTCCAATATATCGGCAATGTATTTACTGTTTTTTTGGCACATGTTTCCAAGGCTAAGGTTTTTTTTGGCATGTTTCCAGTGCTTACCGGTTTTTTCTTTGTACATATTATCCTATCAGGGGTTTGTGGGTTTTTATGTACATGTTTCCAGAGCTTACCGGGTTTTTATTTTTATTACATATTATCTCACCATGAATTTGCGGTTTTTGTATATATTTCCCAGGTTTACCGGTTTTTGTATAATATGTTTTCAGAGCTTACCGGGTTTTTCTTTGTACATATTATCCTACCGGGGCTTACGGCTTTATTGTACATATGACAAGGGTTTTGTAGTTTTGTTTATGTTTCCAGGGCATACGTTTTTTTGTACATATTATTCAACCAGGTTTTTTTTTTTTTTTTTTTTTTTATCTTGGGCTTACGGGGTTTTTGTACAGACTTACGGGTTTTTTCTTCAAATTATCCCACCAGGGTTTTGTGGGGTTTTGTATATTTATTCCTGGGTTTACGGGGAGTGCACATAATTCGGAGGTAATGGTATATTTTTCACATACTTCAGAACTCATGGTTTTTTTTCACATACTTCAGAGGTTATCGTTTTTTTCACATACTTCAGAGGTTATCGTTTTTTTTCATATATTTCATAGGTAATGGGTCTTTGTATATATTCCACAGGTAATGGGTTTTTGTATATATTCCACAGGTAATGGGTCTTTGTATTTATTTCACAGGTAATGGGTCTTTGTATATATTTCACAGGTAATGTTTATATATATATATATATATATATATATATATATATATATATATATATATATATATATATATATATATATATATATATATATATATATATATATATATATATATATATATATATATATATATATATATATATATCCACAGGAGAAAGGGAACATGAACAGTAAGTACTTTCGTATATTACATCTTCAGACAGAATGAATACACAGAGTACAAAGGGTTGGTGGGCATAGCCAATCAAATAAAAAAAATACCTAACCTCACCTTACCTCACTTGACCTCACCTTACCTCACCGTA
The DNA here is from genome assembly GCA_033782935.1 of Petrolisthes cinctipes. Lineage (NCBI taxonomy): Eukaryota > Metazoa > Arthropoda > Malacostraca > Decapoda > Porcellanidae > Petrolisthes > Petrolisthes cinctipes. Next base: position 3,561,380 of record JAWQEG010000401.1, on the reverse strand, counting down.
CCTAGACCTGTCCGTCTAGTCTGGTGGAAATTTCCTCATTATTAACTCTGTTAATACTTTCTCACACCTAAAATGTCCATAGCTCATATTTACATTTTTATCATCTGTTCCAGAAATTAGACAAGACTCAATTACATTTATCTTATTTAGTTTTGGCTAAAGTCTTACATCCTGTCCAATTGATATGATGGTCATTATTAGCTTTATGTTGAAATAATCCACTACTCTGCTGACCTACTTTCACGCTATATTTATGCTGTGATACCCTAGTTTTTTTTATTTTTTCCCAGACTGTCCTATATAAAAGTGGTCACAATCACGGCATGGTATTTTATATATTATTCCTGAGTCACTTTCTGTGCTATTTCTGATTGGAGATTTCTGAACAGTATTGACATATTTAAATACTATCTGTACATTTTTTTTTTTTTTTAACATGAATACAATCAAGAAAATTCTCATGGAATGGGAGAACAAGAATGCCATAGTGACGTAGAACAAAACAGACTACAAAGAAAAGATAGAAGATCTTCTCAGTGATAATAACACGTATAGTAAACTTAACAGTGATTTGACCGAGAAAGTAAGTCGTACGTTTCACAGAAAAATTAAGAATGTGTTTAAAGGTAAAGATGAACTGATTAAAAGGTTTTCAGTGACAAACTCATCCACTCCTTACATGTACGGCCTTATTAAAACCCATAAGCCAAACAATTCTCCTAGACCTATAACAAGCTGTATTGGATCAGTGACATATAAACTCTCTAAATGGTTAGTTACATTGCTGTCCCCATTTGTTGGTACTGTTTCAGATTCATTTGTAAAGAACAGTGAAGATCTTGTAAGCAAACTAAAGTCACTCCAGATAGCATATCCTTACAAGTTAGACAGCTTTGATGTTAAGTCTTTATTCACTAATGTCCCATTGGAAGATCTACTAAATTTTCTCCCAAATATTATTGGCAGCAAAATTGATGGAATTCCCTGCTGCAACATAATTAAGATGATTACACTATGTGTAAATAACTCTCATTTTATATTTGATGGTCAACACTACTCCCAAAAGTTTGGTATTCTTGGTAAATTTGTACATGGAATATTTCGTGAGTATGTTGTTAACTAATATTAAAAATTCAAATGTAGTGTGGCTAAGGTATGTCGATGATGTACTATGTTTTTGGCTTGATTCCTTGGATGTTAATGTATTCTTGCAGAGCTTAAATTCACTTCCCCCTTCAATTACATTCACATTTGAAATTGAGAAAAATAACACTCTTCCCTTCTTAGACGTACAAATTGTTAAGGATAACGGTGTTCTTAACACAACAGTATATAGGAAGTCCACAAACATCTTGTCCTATTTTCACTATTTTTCCAACCATCATATTAATATAAAGAAGTCAGTTTTTATTTCAATGTACCTAAGGGCTTATTGAATTTCACACCCTTAGTTTTTAGATGCTGAGTTGAAAACAATTGTGTAAATCGGTCAGAAGCTTAAATATCCAGTAACCATCCTCAATGAATGTCATAACAAAGCAAAGAAATGTAACTATACTGTAAGAGATGAAAGGCCACGTCAACTCAGGAATAATATATAAAATACCATGCCGTGATTTTATATAGGATAGTCTGGGACAAATAAAAAAAAATAGGGTAACACAGCATAAATATAGCGTGAAAGTAGGTCAGCAGAGTAGTGGATTATTTCAACATAAAGCTAATAATGACCATCATATCAATTGGACAGGATGTAAGACTTTAGCCAAAACTAATTAAGAGAAATGTAATTCAGTCTTGTCTAATTTCTGGAACAGATGACAAAAATGTAAATATGAGCTATGGACATTTTAGGTGTGAGAAAGTATTAACAGAATTAATAATGAGGAAATTTCCACCAGACTAGACGGACAGGTCTAGGTACGGTGAGGTAAGGTGAGGTCAAGTGAGGTAAGGTAAGGTCAGGTAATCTGTTGATTTGATTGGCTATGCCCAACAACCCTTTGTACTCTGTGCATTCATTCTGTCTGAAGATGTAATATACGGAAGTACTTTGGGCACCCAAAATATCGATTTTCAGCATGTTATGGGCATGTATTTTAAAAATATTCTATTACTGAGTAAGCATGTACAGATAGCTTCTGGGACCCAAAAATATCGAATATTCGGGTGTTTTGAGCCTGAATTTGTGATATAAACGGGTACAGAAGATGCATGCACATATCGACTTTGGGCACCAAAAATATTGATTTTTAGCATGTTTTGGGCCTATATTTTGAAAATATTCTAGCACTGAGTAGGCATGTACAGATCGCTTCTGGGACCCTAAAATATCGAATTTTCAGGTGATTTGAGCCTAAATTTGGGATATAAACGGGTACAGAATAAATATACACATGTTGACTTTGGGCTCCTAAAATATCTATTTTCAGCATGTTTTGGTCCTGTATTTTGAAAATACTCTAACACGGAGTAAGCATGTACAGATCGCTTCTGGGACCTAAAAATATGGAATTTTCGATTGTTTTGAGCCTGAATTTGAGATATAAACGGGTACAGAAGATGCATGCACATATCGACTTTGGACACCTAAAATATCGATTTTCAGCATATTTTGGGCCTGTATTATGAAAATACTCTAACACGGAGTAGGCATGTACAGATCGCTTCTAGGACCCAAAAATATCGAATTTCCGGTGTTTTGAGCCTGAATTTCAGATATAAACGTGTACAGAAGATGCATTCACATATCGACTTTGGGCACCTAAAATATCGATTTTAGGCCTGTATTTTGAAAATACTCTAACACGGAGTAGATATGTACAAATCGCTTCTTGGACCCAAAAATATCGAATTTTCGGGTGTTTTGAGCCTGAATTTGATATATAAACGGGTACAGAAGATGCTTGCACATATCGACATTGGACACCTAAAATATCGATTTTCAGCATGTTTTGGGCCTGTATTTTGAAAATACTCTAACACGGAGTAAGCATGTACAGATCGCTTCTTGGACCCCAAAATATCAAATTTTCGGGTGTTTTGAGACTGAATTTGGAATATAAACGGGTACAGAAGATGCATACACATATTGACTTTGGACACCTGAAATATCGATTTTCAGCATGTTTTGGTCCTGTATTTTGAAAATATTCTGTCACTGAGTAGGCATGTACAGATAGCTTCTGGGCCCCAATAAAATCGAATATTCGGGTGTTTTGAGCCTGAATTTGAGATATAAACGGGTACAGAAGATGCATGCACATTTCGACTTTGGGCACCCAAAATATCGATTTTTAGCATGTTTTGGGCATATATTTTGAAAATATTCTAGCACTGAGTAGGCATGTACAGATCGCTTCTGGGACCCTAAAATATCGAATTTTCAGGTGTTTTGAGCCTGAATTTGTGATATAAACGGGTACAGAAGAAATATACTTATGTTGACTTTGGGCACCTAAAATATCGATTTTCAGCATGTTTTGGACCTGTATTTTGAAAATACTCTAACACGGAGTAAGCATGTACAGATCGTTTCTGGGAACCAAAAATATCGAATTTTCGGGCGTTTTGAGCCTGAATTTTAGATATAAACGGGTACAGAAGATGCATGCATGCATCGACTTTTTGCACCTAAAATATCGTTTTCAGCATGTTTTGTGCCTGTATTTTGAAAATTCACTGAGTAGGCATGTACATATCGCTTCTGGGCCCCCCAAAAATCCAATATTCGGGTGTTTTAAGCCTGAATTTGAGATATAAACGGGTACAGACGATGCATGCACATATAGACTTTAGGCACCTAAATCTCGATTTTAGGATGTTTTGGGCCTATATTTTTAAAATATTCTGTCATTGAGTAGGCATGTACACACCGCTTCTGGGCCTATAGAAAATTGAATATTCATCTATTTTGAACCGGAATTGGAGATATAAACAGGTACTGAAGATGCATGCACATATCGACTTTGGGCACCCAAAATATCGATTTTTAGCATGTTTTGGGCCTATATTTTGAAAATATTCTAGTACTGAGTAAGCATGTAGACATTGCTTCTGGGACACTAAAATATCGAATTTTCGGGTGTTTTGAGCCTGAATTTGAGATATAAACGGGTACAGAAAAATATACACATGTTGACTTTAGGCACCTAAAATATCGATTTTCAGCATATTTTGGGCCTATATTTTTAAAATATTCTGTCATTGAGTAGGCATGTCCACACCGCTTCTGGGCCCATATAAAATTGAATATTCGGCTGTTTTGAGCCTGAATTGGAGATATAAACGGGTACTGAAGTTGCATGCACATATCGACTTTGGACACCAAAAATATTGATTTTCAGCATGTTTTGGGCCTGTATTTTCAAAATATTCTGTCACTAAGTAGGCATATACAAATCGCTTCTGGGACCAAAAAAAATCGAATATTCGGGTGTTTTGAGCCTGATTTTGAGATATAAACGGGTACAGAAGATGCATGCACATATCGACTTCGGACACATAAAATATCGATTTTCAGCATGTTTTGGGCCTGTATTTTGAAAATACTCTAACACGGAATAAGCATGTACAGATCGCTTCTGGGACCCAAAATAATGGAATTTTCGGGTGTTTTGAGCCTGAATTTAAAATATAAACGAGTACAGAAAAATATACACATGTTGACTTTGGGCACCTAAAATATCGATTTTCAGCATGTTTTATTCCTGTATTTTGAAAATACTCTAACACGGAGTAAGCATATACAGATCGCTTCTAGGACCCAAAAATAAGGAATTTTCTAGTGTTTTGAGCCTGAATTTGAGATATAAACGGGTACTGAAGATGCATGTACATATCGACTTTTGACACCTAAAATATCGATTTTTAGCATGTTTTGAGCCCATATTTAGAAAATATTCTAGCACTGAGTACGCATATACAGATCGCTTCTGGGACCCAAAAATATAGAATTTCGGGTGTTTTGAGCCTGAATTCGATATATAAACGGGTACTGAAGATGCATGCACATATCGACATTGGACACATACAATATCGAGTTTCAGCATGTTTTGGGCCTGTATTTTGAAAATACTCTAACACGGAGTAGGCATGTACAGATTGCTTCTTCGACCCCAAAATACCAAATTTTCGGGTGTTTTGAGCCTGAATTTGAGATATAAACGGGTACAGAAGATGCATGCACATATTGACTTTGGACACCTGAAATATCGATTTTCAGCATGTTTTGGGCCTGTATTATGAAAATATTCTGTCACTGAGTAAGCATATACAGATCGCTTCTGGGACCCAAAATTATGGAATTTTCGAGTGTTTTGAGCCTAAATTTGACATATAAACGGTTACAGAAGATGCATGCACATATCGACTTTTGACACCTAAAATATCGATTTTCAGCATGTTTTGAGCCCATATTTAGAAAATATTCTAACACTGAGTACGCATGTACAGATCGCTTCTGGGACCCAAAAATATAGAATTTCGTGTGTTTTGAGCCTGAATTTGAGATATAAACGGGTACAGAAGATACATGCGGATATCGACTTCGGACACATAAAATATCGAGTTTAAGCATGTTTTGGGCCTGTATTTTGAAAATACTCTAACACGGAGTAGGCATGTACAGATCGCTTCTTGGACCCAAAAATATCGAATATTTGGGTGTTTTGAGCCTGAATTCGATATATACGGGTACAGAAGATGCATGCACATATCGACATTGGACACATAAAATATCGATTTTCAGCATATTTTGGGCCTGTATTTTGAAAATACTCTGACACGGAGTAGGCATGTACAGATCGCTTCTTGGACCCCATAATAATAAATTTTCGGGTGTTTTGAGCCTGAATTTGAGATATAAACGGGTACAGAAGATACATGCGGATATCGACTTCGGACACATAAAATATCGAGTTTTAGCATGTTTTGGGCCTGTATTTTGAAAATACTCTAACACGGAGTAGGCATGTACAGATCGCTTCTGGGACTCAAAAATATGGAATTTTCGGGTGTTTTGAGGCTGAATTTGAGATATAAACGGTTACATAGGATGCATGCACATATCGTCTTTGGACACCTAAAATATCGATTTTCAGCATGTTTTGGGCCTGTATTTTAAAAATTCACTGAGTAGGCCTGTACAGATTGCTTCTGGGCCCCAAAGAAATCCAATATTCGGGTGTTTTGAGCCTGAATTTGAGATATAAACGGGTACTGAAGATGAATGCACATATCGACTTTGGACTAATGAAATATCGATTTTCAGCATGTTTTGGGCCTGTATTTTCAAAATATTCTGTCACTGAGTAGACATGTACAAATCACTTGTGGGACCCAATAAAATCGAATATTCGGGTGTTTTGAGCCTGAATTTGAGATAAAAACGGGTACAGAAGATGCATGCACATTTCGACTTTGGACACCTAAAATATCGATTTTCAGCATATTTTGGGCCTGTATTGTGAAAATTCACTGAGTAGGCATGTACAGATCGCTTCTGGGCCCCCCAAAAATCCAATATTTCGGGTGTTTTGAGCCGGAATTTAAGATATAAACGGGTGCAGAAGATGCATTCACGTATCGACTTTAGGCACCCAAAATCTCGATTTTTAGCATGTTTTTTGCCTATACTTTTAAAATATTCTGTCATTGAGTAGGCATGTACAGATTGCTTCTGGGACCTTAAAATATCGAATTTTCAGGTGTTTTGAGCCTGAATTTAAGATATAAACGGGTACAGAAAAATATACATATGTTGACTTTGGGCACCTAAAATATCGATTTTCAGCATGTTTTTGTCCTGTATTTTGAAAATACTCTAACACGGAGTAAGCATGTACAGATCGCTTCTTGGACCCAAAAGTATCGAATTTTCGGGTGTTTTGAGCCTAAATTTGAGATATAAACGGGTACTGAAGATGCATGCACATAACGACTTTGGGCACCCAAAATATCAATTTTCAACATGTTATGGGCATGTATTTTGAAAATATTCTTTTACTGAGTAGGCATGTACAGATAGCTTCTTGGACCCCAAAATATCGAATTTTCGGGTGTGATCAGCCTGAATTTGGGATATAAACGGGTACAGAAGAAATATACACATGTTGATTTTGGGCACATAAAATATCTATTTTCAGCATGTTTTGGGCCTGTATTTTGAAAATACTCTAACACGGAGTAAGCATGTACAGATCGCTTCTGGGACCCCAAAATATCGAATTTTCGGGTGGTTTGAGCCTGAATTTAGGATATACGGGTACAGAAGATGCATGCACATTTTAACTTTGGGCACCTAAAATATCGATTTTCAGCATGTTTTAGGCCTGTATTTTTAAAATATTCTAACACTGTGACCCAAAAATATCGAATATTTCTGGTGTTTTCAGCCTGAATTTGGGATGCAAACGGGTACTGCAGATGCATGCACATATTGACTTTAGGCACATAAATATCGATTTTCATAATGTTTTGAGCCTATATTTTGAAAACATTCTAGCACTAAGTAGGCATGTATACATCGCTTCTGGGACAAAAAAATATCGAATTTTCGGGTTGTTTGAGCCTGAATTTGGGATATACGCGTACAGAAGATGCATGCACATATTAACTTTGGGCACCTAAAATATCGATTTTCAGCATGTTTTGGGCCTGTATTTTGAAATATTCTAAAACAGAATAGGCATGTACAGATCGCTTCTGGGCCCCAATAGAATCGAATATTCGGATGTTTTGAGCCTGTGTTTGAGATATAAACGGGTACAGAAGATGCATGCACATATTGACTTTGGACACCTAAAATATCGATTTTTAGCATGTTTTGAGCCCATATTGAGAAAATATTCTAGCACTGAGTATGCATATACAGATCGCTTCTGGGACCCAAAAATATAGAATTTCGGGTGTTTTGAGCCTGAATTTGAGATATAAACGGGTACAGAAGATTCATGCGCATATCGACTTCGGACATATAAAATATTGATTTTCAGCATGTTTTGGGCCTGTATTTTAAAAATACTCTAACACGGAGTAAGCATGTACAGATCACTTCTTGAACCCAAAAATATGGATTTTTCGAGTGTTTTGAGCCTGAATTTGAGATATAAACGGGTACTGAAGATGCATGCACATATCGACTTTGGGCACCTAAAATATCGATTTTCAGCATGTTTTAGACTTGTATTTTCAAAATATTGTGTCACTGAGTAGGCATGTACAAATCACTTCTGGGACCCAATAAAATTGAATATTCGGGTGTTTTGAGCCTGAATTTGAGATATAAACGGGTATAGAAGATGCATGCACATATCGACATTAGACACCTAAAATATCGATTTTCAGCATATTTTGGGCCTGAATTATGAAAATACTCTAACACGGAGTAGGCATGTACAGATCGCTTCTGGGACCCAAAAATATCGAATTTCCGGTGTTTTGAGCCTGAATTTCAGATTTAAACGTGTACAGAAGATGCATGCACATATCGACTTTGGGCACCTAAAATATCGATTTTCAGCATGTTTAGGGCCTGTATTTTGAAAATACTCTAACACGGAGTAGGTATGTACAAATCGCTTCTTGGACCCAAAAGTATCGAATATTCGGGTGTTTTGAGCCTGAATTTGATATATAAACGGGTACAGAAGATGCATGCACATATCGACATTGGACACCTAAAATATCGATTTTCAGCATGTTTTGGGCCTGTATTTTGAAAATACTCTAACACGGAGTAAGCATGTACAGATCGCTTCTTGGACCCCAAAATATCAAATTTTCGGGTGTTTTGAGACTGAATTTGGGATATAAACGGGTACAGAAGATGCATGCACATATTGACTTTGGACACGTGAAATATCGATTTTCAGCATGTTTTGGTCCTGTATTTTGAAAATATTCTGTCACTGAGTAGGCATGTACAGATCTCTTCTAGGCCCCAATAAAATCGAATATTCGGGTGTATTGAGCCTGAATTTGAGATATAAACGGGTACAGAAGATGCATGCACAAATCGACTTTGGACACCTAAAATATTGATTTTCAGCATGTTTTGGGCCTGTATTATCAAAATATTCTGTCACTGAGTAGGCATGTACAAATCGCTTCTGGACCCAATAAAATCGAATATTCGGGTGTTTTGAGCCTGAATTTGAGATATAAACAGGTACAGAAGATGCATGCGCATATCGACTTCGGACACATAAAATATCGATTTTCAGCATGTTTTGGGCCTGTATTTTGAAATATTCTAAAACAGAGTAGGTATGTACAGTTCGCTTCTGGGCCAAAATAAAATCGAATATTCGGATGTTTTAAGCCTGTGTTTGATATATAAACGGGTACAGAAGATGCATGCACATATCGACTTTAGGCACCTAAAATATCGATTATTACCATGTTTTGGGCCTATGTTTTAAAAATATTCTAGCACTGAGTAGGCATGTACAGGTCGCTTCTGGGACCCAAAAATATAGAATTTTCGGGTGTTTTGAGCCTGAATTTGAGATATAAACGGGTACTGAAAATACATGCACATATCGACTTTGGGCACCCAAAATATCGATTTTCAGCATGTTTTCGGCATGTATTTTGAAAATATTCTATTACTGAGTAGGCATATAAGGTTCGCTTCTGTGACCCAAAAATATCGAATTTTCATGTGTTTTGAGCCTGAATTTGAGATATAAACGGGTACTGAAGATGCATGCACATATCGACTTTGGCCACCTAAAATATCGATTTTCAGCATGTTTTGGGCCTGTAATTTGAAAATATTCTGTCACAGAATAGGCATGTACAGATCGCTTCTGGGCCCCAATAAAATCGAATATTCAGGTGTTTTGAGCATAAATTTGAGATATAAATGGGTACAGAAGATGCATGCACATATCTACTTTGGACACCTAAAATATCGATTTTCAGCATGTTTTGGGCCTGTATTTTGAAAATACTCTAAAACGGAGTAGGCATGTACATATTGCTTCTGGGCCCCAAAAATATCGAATTTTCATGTGTTTTGAGCCTGAGTTTGATATATAAACAGGTACTGAAGATGCATGCACATATCGACATTGGACACCTAAAATATCGATTTTTAGCATGTTTTGGGCCTGTATTTTGAAAATACTCTAAAACGGAGAAGGCATGTACAGATCGCTTCTTGGAGCCAAAAATATCTAATTTTCGGGTGTTCTGAGCCTGAATTTGAGATATAAACGGGTACAGAAGATGCATGCACATATTGACTCTTTGCACATAAAATATCGATTTTGAACATGTTTTAGGTCTGTATCTTCAAAATATTCTAACACTGAGTAGGCATGTACAGATCGCTTCTGGGACCCCAAATATCGAATTTTCGGGTGTTTTGAGCTTGAATTTGGGATGTAAACGGGTACAGAAGATGCATGCACATATTGACATGGGCACATAAAATATCGATTTTCAACTTGTTTTTGTGCCTGTATTTTTAAAATATTTTAACATTGAGTAGGCTTGTACAGATCGCTTCTGGGACAAAAAAATATCGAATGTTCGGGTTTTTTGAGCCATATTTGAGATATAAACGGGTACTGAAGATGCATGCACATATCGACTTTTTGCACCTAAAATATCGATTTTGAGCATGTTTTGGGTCTGTATCATGAAACCATTCTAGCAAGGAGAAGGCATGTACAGTTTGCTTCTGGGACCCCAAAATATCGAATTTTCGGGAGTTTTGAGACTGAATTTGAGATATAAACGGATACTGAAGATGCATGCACATATCGACTTTTCACCCCTAAAATATCGATTTTCAGCATGTTTTGGGCCTGTATTTTGAAAATACTCTAACACGGAGTAGGAATGTACAGATCGCTTCTGGGACCCAAAAATATCGAATTTTCGGGTGTTTTGAGCCTAAATTTGAGATATAAATGGGTACAGAAGATGCATGCACATATCGATTTTGGACACCTAAAATATCGATTTTTAGCATGTTTAGGGCCAGTATTTTGAAAATATTCTAGCACTGTGTAGGCATGTACAGATCGCTTTTGGGATCCAAAAATATCGAATTTTCGGGTGTTTTAAGCCTGAATTTGAGATATAAACGGGTACTGAAGATACATGCACATAACGACTTTGGGCCCCCTAAATATCGATTTTCAGCATGTTATGGGCATGTATTTTGAAACTATTCTTTTACTGAGTTGGCATGTACAGATAGCTTCTGGGGCCCAAAAATATCGAATTTTCGGGTGTTTTGAGCCTGAATTTGGGATGCAAATGGGTACTGAAGATGCATGCACATATTGACTTTGGGCACATAAATATCGATTTTCATAATGTTTTGAGCCTATATTTTGAAAACATTCTAGCACTAAGTAGGCATGTACACATCGCTTTTGGGACAAAAAAATATCGAATTTTCGGGTGGTTTGAGCCTGAATTTGGGATATACGCGTACAGAAGATGCATGCACATATTAACTTTGGGCACCTAAAATATCGATTTTCAGCATGTTTTGGGCCTGTATTTTGAAATATTCTAAAACAGAGTAGGCATGTACAGATCGCTTCTGGGCCCCAATAGAATCGAATATCGGATGTTTTGAGCCTGTGTTTGAGATATAAACGGGTACAGAAGATGCATGCACATATTGACTTTGGACACCTAAAATATCGATTCTTAGCATGTTTTGAGCCCATATTGAGAAAATATTCTAGCACTGAGTATGCATATACAGATCGCTTCTGGGACCCAAAAATATAGAATTTCGGGTGTTTTGAGCCTGAATTTGAGATATAAACGGGTACAGAAGGTACATGCGCATATCGACTTCGGACATATAAAATATTGATTTTCTGCATGTTTTGGTCCTGTATTTTAAAAATACTCTAACACGGAGTAAGCATGTACAGATCGCTTCTGGGACCCAAAAATATGGAATTTTCGAGTGTTTTGAGCCTGAATTTGAGATATAAACGGGTACTGAAGATGCATGCACATATCGACTTTGGGCACCTAAAATATCGATTTTCAGCATGTTTTGGACCTGTATTTTCAAAATATTGTGTCACTGAGTAGGCATGTACAAATCACTTCTGGGACCCAATAAAATTAAATATTCGGGTGTTTTGAGACTGAATTTGAGATATAAACGGGTACAGAAGATGCATGCACATATCCACTTTAGACACCTAAAATATCGATTTTCAGCATATTTTGGGCCTGTATTATGAAAATACTCTAACACGGAGTAGGTATATACAAATCGCTTCTTGGACCCAAAAGTATCGAATTTTCAGGTGTTTTGAACCTGAATTTGATATATAAAGGGGTACAGAAGATGCATGCACATATCGACATTGGACACCTAAAATATCGATTTTCAGCATGTTTTGGGCCTGTATTTTGAAAATACTCTAACACGGAGTAAGCATGTACAGATCGCTTCTTGGACCCCAAAATATCAAATTTTCGGGTGTTTTGAGACTGAATTTGGGATATAAACGGGTACAGAAGATGCATGCACATATTGACTTTGGACACGTGAAATATCGATTTTCAGCATGTTTTGGTCCTGTATTTTGAAAATATTCTGTCACTGAGTAGGCATCTACAGATCGCTTCTGGGCCCCAATAAAATCGAATATTCGGGTGTTTTGAGCCTGAATTTGAGATATAAACGGGTACAGAAGATGCATGCACATATCGACTTTGGGCATCCAAAATATCGATTTTTAGCATGTTTTGGGCCTATATTTTGAAAATATTCTAGCACTGAGTAGGCATGTACAGATCGCTTCTGGGACCCTAAAATATCGAATTTTCAGGTGTTTTGAGCCTGAATTTGGGATATAAACGAGTACAGAAGAAATATACACATGTTGACTTTGGGCACCTAAAATATCGATATTCAGCATGTTTTGGTCCTGTATTTTGAAAATACTCTAACACGGAGTAGGCATGTACAGATCGCTTCTGGGAACCAAAAATATCGAATTTTCGGGAGTTTTGAGCCTGAATTTTAGATATAAACGGGTACAGAAGATGCATGCATACATCGACTTTGGACACCTAAAATATCGTTTTTCAGCATGTTTTGGGCCTGTATTTTGGAAATTCACTGAGTAGGCATGTACAGATCGCTTCTGGGCCCCCCAAAAATCCAATATTCGGGTGTTTTGAGCCTGAATTTGAGATATAAACGGGTACAGAAGATGCATGCACATATAGACTTTAGGCACTCAAATCTCGATTTTTAGCATATTTTGGGCCTATATTTTTTAAATATTCTGTCATTGAGTAGGCATGTACACACCGCTTCTGGGCCCATATAAAATTGAATATTCGGCTGTTTTGAGCCTGAATTTGAGATATAAACGGGTACAGAAAAATATACACATGTTGACTTTGGTCACCTAAAATATCGATTTTCAGCATGTTTTGGTCCTGTATTTTGAAAATACTCTAACATGGAGTAAGCATGTAGAGATCGCTTCTGGGACCCAAAAATATGGAATTTTCGAGTGTTTTGAGCCTGAATTTGGGATATAAACGGGTACTGAAGTTGCATGCACATATCGACTTTGGACACCTAAAATATCGATTTTTAGCATGTTTAGGGCCAGTATTTTGAAAATATTCTTTTACTGAGTTGGCATGTACAGATAGCTTCTGGGACCCAAAAATATCGAATTTTCGGGTGTTTTGAGCCTGAATTTGGGATGCAAATGGGTACTGAAGATGCATGCACATATTGACTTTGGGCACATAAATATCGATTTTCATAATGTTTTGAGCCTATATTTTGAAAACATTCTAGCACTAAGTAGGCATGTACACATCGCTTCTGGGACAAAAAAATATCGAATTTTCGGGTGGTTTGAGCCTGAATTTGGGATATACGCGTACAGAAGATGCATGCACATATTAACTTTGGGCACCTAAAATATCGATTTTCAGCATGTTTTGGGCCTGAATTTTGAAATATTCTAAAACAGAGTAGGCATGTACAGATCGCTTCTGGGCCCCAATAGAATCGAATATTCGGATGTTTTGAGCCTGTGTTTGAGATATAAACGGGTACAGAAGATGCATGCACATATTGACTTTGGACACCTAAAATATCGATTCTTAGCATGTTTTGAGCCCATATTGAGAAAATATTCTAGCACTGAGTATGCATATACAGATCGCTTCTGGGACCCAAAAATATAGAATTTCGGGTGTTTTGAGCCTGAATTTGAGATATAAACGGGTACAGAAGGTACATGCGCATATCGACTTCGGACATATAAAATATTGATTTTCTGCATGTTTTGGTCCTGTATTTTAAAAATACTCTAACACGGAGTAAGCATGTACAGATCGCTTCTGGGACCCAAAAATATGGAATTTTCGAGTGTTTTGAGCCTGAATTTGAGATATAAACGGGTACTGAAGATGCATGCACATATCGACTTTGGGCACCTAAAATATCGATTTTCAGCATGTTTTGGACCTGTATTTTCAAAATATTGTGTCACTGAGTAGGCATGTACAAATCACTTCTGGGACCCAATAAAATTGAATATTCGGGTGTTTTGAGCCTGAATTTGAGATATAAACGGGTACAGAAGATGCATGCACATATCCACTTTAGACACCTAAAATATCGATTTTCAGCATATTTTGGGCCTGTATTATAAAAATACTCTAACACGGAGTAGGTATGTACAAATCGCTTGTTGGACCCAAAAGTATCGAATTTTCAGGTGTTTTGAGCCTGAATTTGATATATAAACGGGTACAGAAGATGCATGCACATATCGACATTGGACACCTAAAATATCGATTTTCAGCATGTTTTGGGCCTGTATTTTGAAAATACTCTAACACGGAGTAAGCATGTACAGATCGCTTCTTGGACCCCAAAATATCAAATTTTCGGGTGTTTTGAGACTGAATTTGGGATATAAACGGGTACAGAAGATGCATGCACATATTGACTTTGGACACGTGAAATATCGATTTTCAGCATGTTTTGGTCCTGTATTTTGAAAATATTCTGTCACTGAGTAGGCATGTACAGATCGCTTCTGGGCCCCAATAAAATCGAATATTCGGTTTGTTTTGAGCCTGAATTTGAGATATAAACGGGTACAGAAGATGCATGCACATATCGACTTTGGGCATCCAAAATATCGATTTTTAGCATGTTTTGGGCCTATATTTTGAAAATATTCTAGCACTGAGTAGGCATGTACAGATCGCTTCTGGGACCCTAAAATATCGAATTTTCAGGTGTTTTGAGCCTGAATTTGGGATATAAACGAGTACAGAAGAAATATACACATGTTGACTTTGGGCACCTAAAATATCGATTATTCAGCATGTTTTGGTCCTGTATTTTGAAAATACTCTAACACGGAGTAGGCATGTACAGATCGCTTCTGGGAACCAAAAATATCGAATTTTCGGGAGTTTTGAGCCTGAATATTAGATATAAACGGGTACAGAAGATGCATGCATACATCGACTTTGGACACCTAAAATATCGTTTTTCAGCATGTTTTGGGCATGTATTTTGGAAATTCACTGAGTAGGCATGTACAGATCGCTTCTGGGCCCCCCAAAAATCCAATATTCGGGTGTTTTGAGCCTGAATTTGAGATATAAACGGGTACAGAAGATGCATGCACATATAGACTTTAGGCACTCAAATCTCGATTTTTAGCATATTTTGGGCCTATATTTTTTGAATATTCTGTCATTGAGTAGGCATGTACACACCGCTTCTGGGCCCATATAAAATTGAATATTCGGCTGTTTTGAGCCTGAATTTGAGATATAAACGGGTACAGAAAAATATACACATGTTGACTTTGGTCACCTAAAATATCGATTTTCAGCATGTTTTGGTCCTGTATTTTGAAAACACTCTAACATGGAGTAAGCATGTAGAGATCGCTTCTGGGACCCAAAAATATGGAATTTTCGAGTGTTTTGAGCCTGAATTTGGGATATAAACGGGTACTGAAGTTGCATGCACATATCGACTTTGGACACCTAAAATATTGATTTTCAGCATGTTTTGGGCCTGCATTCACAAAATATTGTGTCACTGAGTAGGCATGTACAAATCGCTTCTGGGACCCAATAAAATCGAATATTCGGGTGTTTTGAGCCTGAATTTGAGATATAAACAGGTACAGAAGATGCATGCGCATATCGACTTCGGACACATAAAATATCGATTTTCAGCATGTTTTGGGCCTGTATTTTGAAATATTCTAAAACAGAGTAGGCATGTACAGTTCGCTTCTGGGCCAATATAAAATCGAATATTCGGATGTTTTGAGCCTGTGTTTGAGATATAAACGGGTACAGAAGATGCATGCACATATCGACTTTACGCACCTAAAATATCGATTATTACCATGTTTTGGGCCTATGTTTTAAAAATATTCTAGCACTGAGTAGGCATGTACAGGTCGCTTCTGGGACCCAAAAATATAGAATTTTCGGGTGTTTTGAGCCTGAATTTGAGATATAAACGGGTACTGAAGATGCATGCATATATCGACTTTGGCCACCTAAAATATCGATTTTCAGCATGTTTTGGGCCTGTAATTTGAAAATATTCTGTCACAGAATAGGCATGTACAGATCGCTTCTGGGCCCCAATAAAATCGAATATTCAGGTGTTTTGAGCCTAAATATGAGATATAAATGGGTACAGAAGATGCATGCACATATCGACTTTGGACACCTAAAATATCGATTTTCAGCATGTTTTGGGCCTGTATTTTGAAAATACTCTAAAACGGAGTAGGCATGTACATATTGTTTCTGGGCCCCAAAAATATCGAATTTTCATGTGTTTTGAGTCTGAGTTTTTATATATAAACAGGTACTGAAGATGTATGCACATATCGACATTGGACACCTAAAATATCGATTTTCAGCATGTTTTGGGCCTGTATTTTGAATATACTCTAAAACGGAGAAGGCATGTACAGATCGCTTCTTGGACCCAAAAATATCGAATTTTTGGGTGTTCTGAAAATGAAATTTGAGATATAAACGGGTACAGAAGATGCATGCACATATTGACTTTTTGCACCTAAAATATCGATTTTGAACATGTTTTAGGTCTGTATCTTCAAAATATTCTAACACTGAGTAGGCATGTACAGAACGCTTCTGGGACCCAAAAATATCGAATTTTCGGGTGTTTTGAGCCTGAATTTGGGATGTAAACGGGTACAGAAGATGCATGCACATATTGACATGGGCACATAAAATATCGATTTTCAACTTGTTTTTGTGCCTGTATTTTTAAAATATTTTAACATTGAGTAGGCTTGTACAGATCGCTTCTGGGACAAAAAAATATCGAATGTTCGGGTGTTTTGAGCCATATTTGAGATATAAACGGGTACTGAAGATGCATGCACATATCGACTTTTTGCACCTAAAATATCGATTTTGAGCATGTTTTGGGTCTGTATCATGAAACCATTCTAGCAAGGAGTAGGCATGTACAGTTTGCTTCTGGGATCCCAAAATATCGAGTTTTCGGGAGTTTTGAGACTGAATTTGAGATATAAACGGATACTGAAGATGCATGCACATATCAACTTTTCACCCCTAAAATATCGATTTCCAGCATGTTTTGGGCCTGTACTTTGAAAATACTCTAACACGGAGTAGGCATGTACAGATCGCTTCTGGGACCCAAAAATATCGAATTTTCGGGTGTTTTGAGACTGAATTTGAGATATAAACGGGTACTGAAGATGCATGCACATAACGACTTTGGGCGCCCTAAATATCGATTTTCAGCATGTTATGGGCATGTATTTTGAAAATATTCTTTTACTGAGTTGGCATGTACAGATAGCTTCTGGGACCCCAAAATATCAAATTTTCGGGTGGTTTAATCCTGAATTTAGGATATACGGGTACAGAAGATGCATGCACATTTTAATTTTGGGCACCTAAAATATCGATTTTCAGCATGTTTTGGGCCTGCATTTTTAAAATATTCTAACACTGGGACCCAAAAATATCGAATATTTCTAGTGTTTTGAGTCTGAATTTGGGATGCAAACGGGTACTGAAGATGCATGCACGTATTGACTTTGGGCACATAAATATCGATTTTCATAATGTTTTGTGCCTATATTTTGAAAACATTCTAGCACTGAGTAGGCATGTACTCATCGCTTCTGGGACAAAAAAATATCGAATTTTCGGGTTGTTTGAGCCTGAATTTGGGATATACGCGAACAGAAGATGCATGCACATATTGACTTTGGGCACCAAAAATATCGATTTTCAGCATGTTTTGGCCATGTATTTTGAAAATATTCTATTACTGAGTAGGCATATAAGGTTCTCTTCTGGGACCCAAAAATACCGAATTTTCATGTGTTTTGAGCCTGAATTTGAGATATAAACGGGTGCTGAAGATGCATTCACATATCGCCTTTGGCCACTTAAAATATCGATTTTCAGCATGTTTTGGGCCTGTAATTTGAAAATATTCTGTCACAGAATAGGCATGAACAGATCGCTTCTGGGACCCCAAAATATCGAATGTTCGGGTGTTTTGAGCAAGAATTTGAGATATAAACGGGTACAGAAGATGCATGCACATATCGACTTTGGACACCAAAAATATCGATTTTCAGCATGTTTTGGGCCTGTATTTTGAAAATACTCTAAAACGGAGTAGGCATGTACATATTGCTTCTGGGCCCCAATAAAATCGAGTATATTCAAGTGTTTTGAGCCTTAATTTGAGATATAAATGTGTACAGAAGATACATGCACATATCGACTTTGGACACCTAAAATATCGATTTTCAGCATGTTATGGGCCTATATTTTAAAAAGACTCTAAAACGGAGTAGGCATGTACAGATCGCTTCTTGGACAAAAAAATATCGAGTTTTCGGGTGTTCTGAGCCTGAATTTGAGATATAAACGGGTACAGAAGATGCATTCACATATTGACTTTGGACACATAAAATATCGATTTTTAGCTTGTTTTGAGCCTATATTTTGAAAATATTCTAGCACTGAGTAGGCATGAACAGACAGCTTCTGGGACCCAAAATAATTGAATTTTTGGGTGTTTTGAGCCGGAATTTAAGATATAAATGGGTACAGAAGATGCATACACAAATTGATTTTGGACACCTAAAATATCGATTTTAGCATGTTTTGGGCCTGTAATTTGAAAATATTCTGTCACTGAGTAGGCATGTACAGATCGCTTCTGGGCTCACAAAAACATCGAATATTCGGGTGTTTTGAGCCTGAATTTGAGATATAAACGGGTACAGAAGATGCATGCACATATCGACTTTTTGCACCTAAAATATCGATTTTGAACATGTTTTGGGTCCGTATCTTAAAAATATTCTAACACTGAGTAGGCATGTACAGATCGCTTCTGGGACCCCAAAATATCGAATTTTCGGGTGTTTTGAGCCTGAATTTGGGATGTAAACGGGTACAGAAGATGCATGCACATATTGACATGGGCACATAAAATATCGATTTTCAACTTGTTTTTGTGCCTGTTATTTGAAAATATTTTAACATTGAGTAGGCATGTACAGGTCGCTTCTGGGACCAAAAAATATCGAATGTTCGGGTGTTTTGATCCAGAATTTGAGATATAAACGGGTACTGAAGAAGCATGCACATATCGATTTTTTGCACCTAAAATATCGATTTTGCGCATGTTTTGGGTCTGTATCATGAAAACATTCTAGCAAGGAGTAGGCATGTACAGTTTGCTTCTGGGACCCCAAAATATCGAATTTTCGGGTGTTTTGAGCCTGAATTTGAGATATAAACAGATACTGAAGATGCATGCACATATCGACTTTTCACACCTAAAATATCGATTATCAGCACGTTTTGGGCCTTTATTTTGAAAATATTCTGTCCCTAAGTAGGTATGTACAAATCGCTTCTGGGCCCCAATACAATCAAATATTCGGGTGTTTTGAGCCTGAATTTGAGATATAAACGGGTACAGAAGATGCATGCACATATCGACTTTAGGAACCTAAAATATCGATTTTCAGCATGTTTTGGTCCTGTATTTTGAAAATACTCTAAGATGGAGTAAGCATGTACAGATCGCTTCTGGGACCCAAAAATATGGAATTTTCGAGTGTTTTAAGCCTGAATTTAAGATATAAACGGGTACTTAAGATGCATGCATATATCGACTTTGGACTCCTAAAATATCGATTTTCAGCATGTTTTGGGCCTGTATTTTCAAAATATTCTGTTACTGAGTAGACATGTACAAATCACTTTTTTGACCCAATAAAATCGAATATTCGGGTGTGTTGAGCCTGAATTTGAGATATAAACGGGTACAGAAAATGCATGCACATATTGACTTTGGACACCTAAAATATCGATTTTCAGCATATTTTGGGCCTGTATTGTGAAAATACTCTAACACGGAGTAGGCATATAGAGATCGCTTCTGGGACCCAAAAATATCGAATTTCCGGTGTTTTGAGCCTGAATTTCAGATATAAACGTGTACAGAAGATGCATGCACATATCGACTTTGTGCACCTAAAATATCGATTTTCAGCATGTTTTGGACCTGTATTTTGAAAATATTCTGTCACTGAGTAGGCATGTACAGATCGCTTCTGGGACCCAAAAATATCGAATTTTCAGGTGTTTTGAGCCTGAATTTGAGATATAAACGGGTACAGAAGATGAATGCACATATTAACTTTGGACACCTAAAATATCGATTTTTAGCATGTTTAGGCCTATATTTTAAAAACATTCTAGCAGTGCGTAGGCATGTACAGATCGCTTCTGGGACCCAAAAATATCGAATTTTTCGGGTGTTTTGAGCCTGAATTTGGAATGTAAACGGGTACTGAAGATGCATGCACATATTGACTTTGGACACCTAAAATATCGATTTCCAGCTTGTTCTGGGCCTGTATTTTGAAAATACTCTAACACGGAGTAGGTATGTACAGATCGCTTCTGGGACCCAATAAAATCGAATATTCGGGTGTTTTGAGCTTGAATTTGAGATATAAACGTGTACTGTAGATGCATGCACATATCGACTTTGGACACCTAAAATATCGATTTTCAGCATATTTTGGGCCTGTATTTTGAAAATACTCTAACACGGAGTAGACATGTACAGATCGCTTCTTGGACCCAAAAATATCGAATTTACGGGTGTTTTGAGCCTGAATTTGGGATATACGGGTACAGAATATGCATGCACATTTTAACTTTGTACACCTAAAATATCGATTTTCAGCATGTTTTCGGCCTGTATTTTTAAAATATTCTAACACTGGGACCCAAAAATATCGAATATTTCTGTTGTTTTGTGCCTGAATTTGGGATGTAAACGAGTACTGAAGATGCATGCACATATCGACTTTTTGCACCTAAAATATCGATTTTGAGCATGTTCTGGGCCTTTATTTTTAAAATACACTAACACGAAGTAGGCATGTACAGCTCGCTTCTGGGTTCCAAAAATATCGAATTTTTGGGTGTTTTGAACCTGAATTTGGGATATAAACGGGTACAGAAGATGCATGCATATATAGTCTTTGGGCACATAAAATATCGATTTTCAGCATGTTTTGGGCCTGTATTTTGAAAATATTCTGTCACTGAGTAGGCATGTACAGATCGCTTCTGGGACCCAAAAATATCGAATTTTCGGGTGTTTTGAGCCTGAATTTGAGATATAAACGGGTACAGAAGATGCATGCTCATATCGACTTTGGCCACCTAAAATATCGATTTTCAGCATGTTTTGGGCCTGTATTTTGAAAACACTCTAACACGAAGTAAGCATGTACAGATCGCTTCTATGACCCAAAAAAATCTACTTTTTGGGTGTTTTGAGCCTGAATTTGATATATAAACGGGTACAGAAGATGCATGCACATATCAATTTTGGGCACTTAAAATATCGATTTTTTAATTGTTTTTGTGCCTGTATTTTGAAAATATTCAAACATTGAGTAGGCATGTACAGATCGCTTCTCGGAGAAAAAAATATCGAATTTTCGGGTGTTTTGAGCCAGAATTTGAGATATAAACGGGTACTAAAGATGCATGCACATATCGACTATTTGCACCTAAAATATCGATTTTGAGCATGTTTTGGGTATGTATCTTGAAAACATTCTAGCAAGGAGTAGGCATGAACAGATCGCTTCTGAGACCCCAAAATATCGAATTTTCGGGTGTTTTGAGCATGAATTTGAGATATAAACTGGTACTGAAGATGCATGCACATATCTACTTTGGACATCTAAAATATTGATTTTCAGCATGTTTTGGGCCTGTATCTTGAAAATACTTTAATATGGAGTAGGCATGTACAGATCGCTTCTGGGACCCAAAAATATCGACTTTTTGGGTGTTTTAAGCCTGAATTTGAGATATAAACGGGTACAGAAGATGCATGCACATATCGATTTTGGGCACCTAAAATATCGATTCTTTAATTGTTTTTGTGCCTGTATCTTGAAAATATTATAGCAGTGCGTAGGCATGTACAGATCGCTTCTAGGACACAAAAATATCGAGTTTTCATGTATTTTGAGCCTGAATTTGAGATATAAACGGGTATTGAACATGCATCCACATATTGACATGGGCACCTAAAATATCGATTTTCAGCTTGTACTCTGCCTTTATTTTGAAAATACTCTAACACTTAGTAGCCATTTACAGATCGCTTCTGGGACCCAAAAATATGGAATTTTCGGGTGTTTTGAGCCTGAATTTGGGATATAAACGGGTACAGAAGAAATATACACATGTTGATTTTGGGCACTTAAAATATCTATTTTCAGCATGTTTGGGCCTATATTTTGAAAACATTCTAGCACCGAGTAGGCATGTACAGATCGCTTCTGGGACCCAAAAATATCTAATTTTCGGGTGCTTTGAGCCTGAATTTGAGATATAAATGGGTACTGAAGATACATGCACATATCGACTTTGGGCACCCAAAATATCGATTTTCAGCATGTTATGGGCATGTATTTTGAAAATATTCTGTTACTGTGTATGCATGTACAGATCGCTACTGGAACCCATAAATATCGAATTTCAGGTGTTTTGAGCCTGAATTTGAGATATAAACGGGTACTGAAGATGCATGCACATATTGACTTTGGACACCTAAAATATCGATTTTCAGTATGTTTTGGGCCTGTATTATGAAAATACTCTAACACGGAGTAGGCATGTACAGATCGCTTCTTGGACCCAAAAATATGGAATTTTCGGGTGTTTTGAGCCTGAATTTGGGATATAAACGGGTACAGAAGAAATATACACATGTTGATTTTGGGCACTTAAAATATCTATTTTCAGCATGTTTTGGCCTATATTTTGAAAACATTCTAGCACCGAGTAGGCATGTACAGATAGCTTCTGGGACCCAAAAATATCTAATTTTCGGGTGCTTTGAGCCTGAATTTGAGATATATACGGGCACTGAAGATACATGCACATATCGACTTTGGGCACCCAAAATATCGATTTTCAGCATGTTATGGGCATGTATTTTGAAATTATTCTGTTACTGTGTATGCATGTACAGATCGCTACTGGAACCCAAAAATATCGAATTTCGTTTGTTTTGAGCCTGAATTTGAGATATAAACGGGTACTGAAGATGCATGCACATATCGACTTTGGACACCTAAAATATCGATTTTCAGTATGTTTTGGGCCTGTATTATGAAAATACTCTAACACGGAGTAGGCATGTACAGATCGCTTCTTGGACCCAAAAATAACGAATTTTCGGGTGCTTTGAGCCTGAATTTGGGATATAAACGGGTACAGAAGAAATATACACATGTTGATTTTGGGCACCAAAAATATCTATTTTTAGCATGTTTAGGCCTATATTTTGAAAACATTCTAGCAGTGCGTAGGCATGTACAAATCGCTTTTGGGACCCAAAAATATCGAATTTTCAGGTGTTTTGAGCCTGAATTTGAGATATAAACGGGTACTGAAGAAACATGCACATATCGACTTTGGGCACCAAAAATATCTATTTTTAGCATGTTTAGGCCTATATTTTGAAAACATTCTAGCAGTGCGTAGGCATGTACAAATCACTTTTGGGACCCAAAAATATCAAATTTTTCGGGTGTTTTTAGCCTGAATTTGGAATGTAAACGGGTACTGAAGATGCATGCACATATTGACTTGGGCACCTAAAATATCGATTTCCAGCCTGTTCTGGGCCTGTATTTTGAAAATATTCTAACACGGAGTAGACATCTACAGATCGCTTCTGGGACCCAATAAAATCGAATATTCGGGTGTTTTGAGCTTGAATTTGAGATATAAACGGGTACAGAAGATGCATGCACATATCGACTTTGGACACCTAAAATATCGATTTTCAGCATATTTTGGGCCTGTATTTTGAAAATACTCTAACACGGAGTAGACATGTACAGATCGCTTCTTGGACCCAAAAATATCGAATCTTCAAGTGTTTTGAGCCTGAATTTGAGATATAAACGGGTTCAGAAGATGAATGCACATATCAACTTTGGACACCTAAAATATCGATTTTTAGCATGTTTAGGCCTATATTTTGTAAACATTCTAGCAGTGCGTAGGCATGTACAGATCGCATCTGGGACACAAAAATATCGAGTTTTCAGGTGTTTTGAGCCTGAATTTGAGATATAAACGGGTATTGAACATGCATGCACATATTGACATGGGCACCTAAAATATCGATTTTCAGCTTGTACTCTGCCTTTATTTTGAAAATACTCTAACACTTAGTAGCCATTTACAGATCGCTTCTGGGACCCAAAAATATGGAATTTTCGGGTGTTTTGAGACTGAATTTGGGATATAAACGGGTACAGAAGAAATATACACATGTTGATTTTGGGCACTTAAAATATCTATTTTCAGCATGTTTTGGCCTATATTTTGAAAACATTCTAGCACCGAGTAGGCATGAACATATCGCTTCTGAGACCCCAAAATATCGAATTTTCGGGTGTTTTGAGCATGAATTTGAGATATAAACTGGTACTGAAGATGCATGCACATATCTACTTTGGACATCTAAAATATCGATTTTCAGCATGTTTTGGGCCTGTATCTTGAAAATACTTTAATATGGAGTAGGCATGTACAGATCGCTTCTGGGACCCAAAAATATCGACTTTTTGGGTGTTTTAAGCCTGAATTTGAGATATAAACGGGTACAGAAGATGCATGCACATATCGATTTTGGGCACCTAAAATATCGATTCTTTAATTGTTTTTGTGCCTGTATCTTGAAAATATTATAGCAGTGCGTAGGCATGTACAGATCGCTTCTAGGACACAAAAATATCGAGTTTTCATGTGTTTTGAGCCTGAATTTGAGATATAAACGGGTATTGAACATGCATGCACATATTGACATGGGCACCTAAAATATCGATTTTCAGCTTGTACTCTGCCTTTATTTTGAAAATACTCTAACACTTAGTAGCCATTTACAGATCGCTTCTGGGACCCAAAAATATGGAATTTTCGGGTGTTTTGAGCCTGAATTTGGGATATAAACGGGTACAGAAGAAATATACACATGTTGATTTTGGGCACTTAAAATATCTATTTTCAGCATGTTTTGGCCTATATTTTGAAAACATTCTAGCACCGAGTAGGCATGTACAAATCGCTTCTGGGACCCAAAAATATCTAATTTTCGGGTGCTTTGAGCCTGAATTTGAGATATAAACGGATACTGAAGATACATGCACATATCGACTTTGGGCACCCAAAATATCGATTTTCAGCATGTTATGGGCATGTATTTTGAAAATATTCTGTTAATGTGTATGCATGTACAGATCGCTACTGGAACCCATAAATATCGAATTTCGGGTGTTTTGAGCCTGAATTTGAGATATAAACGGGTACTGAAGATGCATGCATATATTGACTTTGGACACCTAAAATATCGATTTTCAGTATGTTTTGGGCCTGTATTATGAAAATACTCTAACACGGAGTAGGCATGTACAGATCGCTTCTTGGACCCCAAAATATGGAATTTTCGGGTGTTTTTGAGCCTGAATTTGGGATATAAACGGGTACAGAAGAAATATACACATGTTGATTTTGGGCACTTAAAATATCTATTTTCAGCATGTTTTGGCCTATATTTTGAAAACATTCTAGCACCGAGTAGGCATGTACAGATCGCTTCTGGGACCCAAAAATATCTAATTTTCGGGTGCTTTGAGCCTGAATTTGAGATATAAACGGGTACTGAAGATACATGCACATATCGACTTTGGGCACCCAAAATATCGATTTTCAGCATGTTATGGGCATGTATTTTGAAAATATTCTGTTACTGTGTATGCATGTACAGATCGCTACTGGAACCCAAAAATATCGAATTTCGTTTGTTTTGAGCCTGAATTTGAGATATAATCGGGTACTGAAGATGCATGCACATATCGACTTTGGACACCTAAAATATCGATTTTCAGTATGTTTTGGACCTGTATTTTGAAAATATTCTGTCACTGAGTAGGCATGTACAAATCGCTTCAGGGCCCCAATAAAATCTAATATTTGGGTGTTTTGAGCCTGAATTTGTGATATAAACGGGTACCGAAGATGCATGCATATATCGACTTTGGACACCTAAAATATCGATTTTCAGCATATTTTGGGCCTGTATTTTGAAAATACTCTAACACGGAGTAGACATGTACAGATCGCTTCTGGGACCCAAAAATATCGAATTTTCAGGTGTTTTGAGCCTGAATTTGAGATATAAACGGGTACAGAAGATGAATGCACATATTAACTTTGGACACCTAAAATATCGATTTTTAGCATGTTTAGGCCTATATTTTAAAAACATTCTAGCAGTGCGTAGGCATGTACAGATCGCTTCTGGGACCCAAAAATATCGAATTTTTCGGGTGTTTTGAGCCTGAATTTGGAATGTAAACGGGTACTGAAGATGCATGCACATATTGACTTTGGACACCTAAAATATCGATTTCCAGCTTGTTCTGGGCCTGTATTTTGAAAATACTCTAACACGGAGTAGGTATGTACAGATCGCTTCTGGGACCCAATAAAATCGAATATTCGGGTGTTTTGAGCTTGAATTTGAGATATAAACGTGTACTGTAGATGCATGCACATATCGACTTTGGACACCTAAAATATCGATTTTCAGCATATTTTGGGCCTGTATTTTGAAAATACTCTAACACGGAGTAGACATGTACAGATCGCTTCTTGGACCCAAAAATATCGAATTTACGGGTGTTTTGAGCCTGAATTTGGGATATACGGGTACAGAATATGCATGCACATTTTAACTTTGTACACCTAAAATATCGATTTTCAGCATGTTTTCGGCCTGTATTTTTAAAATATTCTAACACTGGGACCCAAAAATATCGAATATTTCTGTTGTTTTGTGCCTGAATTTGGGATGTAAACGAGTACTGAAGATGCATGCACATATCGACTTTTTGCACCTAAAATATCGATTTTGAGCATGTTCTGGGCCTTTATTTTTAAAATACACTAACACGAAGTAGGCATGTACAGCTCGCTTCTGGGTTCCAAAAATATCGAATTTTTGGGTGTTTTGAACCTGAATTTGGGATATAAACGGGTACAGAAGATGCATGCATATATAGTCTTTGGGCACATAAAATATCGATTTTCAGCATGTTTTGGGCCTGTATTTTGAAAATATTCTGTCACTGAGTAGGCATGTACAGATCGCTTCTGGGACCCAAAAATATCGAATTTTCGGGTGTTTTGAGCCTGAATTTGAGATATAAACGGGTACAGAAGATGCATGCTCATATCGACTTTGGCCACCTAAAATATCGATTTTCAGCATGTTTTGGGCCTGTATTTTGAAAACACTCTAACACGAAGTAGGCATGTACAGATCGCTTCTATGACCCAAAAAAATCTACTTTTTGGGTGTTTTGAGCCTGAATTTGATATATAAACGGGTACAGAAGATGCATGCACATATCAATTTTGGGCACTTAAAATATCGATTTTTTAATTGTTTTTGTGCCTGTATTTTGAAAATATTCAAACATTGAGTAGGCATGTACAGATCGCTTCTCGGAGAAAAAAATATCGAATTTTCGGGTGTTTTGAGCCAGAATTTGAGATATAAACGGGTACTAAAGATGCATGCACATATCGACTATTTGCACCTAAAATATCGATTTTGAGCATGTTTTGGGTATGTATCTTGAAAACATTCTAGCAAGGAGTAGGCATGAACAGATCGCTTCTGAGACCCCAAAATATCGAATTTTCGGGTGTTTTGAGCATGAATTTGAGATATAAACTGGTACTGAAGATGCATGCACATATCTACTTTGGACATCTAAAATATTGATTTTCAGCATGTTTTGGGCCTGTATCTTGAAAATACTTTAATATGGAGTAGGCATGTACAGATCGCTTCTGGGACCCAAAAATATCGACTTTTTGGGTGTTTTAAGCCTGAATTTGAGATATAAACGGGTACAGAAGATGCATGCACATATCGATTTTGGGCACCTAAAATATCGATTCTTTAATTGTTTTTGTGCCTGTATCTTGAAAATATTATAGCAGTGCGTAGGCATGTACAGATCGCTTCTAGGACACAAAAATATCGAGTTTTCATGTATTTTGAGCCTGAATTTGAGATATAAACGGGTATTGAACATGCATGCACATATTGACATGGGCACCTAAAATATCGATTTTCAGCTTGTACTCTGCCTTTATTTTGAAAATACTCTAACACTTAGTAGCCATTTACAGATCGCTTCTGGGACCCAAAAATATGGAATTTTCGGGTGTTTTGAGCCTGAATTTGGGATATAAACGGGTACAGAAGAAATATACACATGTTGATTTTGGGCACTTAAAATATCTATTTTCAGCATGTTTGGGCCTATATTTTGAAAACATTCTAGCACCGAGTAGGCATGTACAGATCGCTTCTGGGACCCAAAAATATCTAATTTTCGGGTGCTTTGAGCCTGAATTTGAGATATAAATGGGTACTGAAGATACATGCACATATCGACTTTGGGCACCCAAAATATCGATTTTCAGCATGTTATGGGCATGTATTTTGAAAATATTCTGTTACTGTGTATGCATGTACAGATCGCTACTGGAACCCATAAATATCGAATTTCAGGTGTTTTGAGCCTGAATTTGAGATATAAACGGGTACTGAAGATGCATGCACATATTGACTTTGGACACCTAAAATATCGATTTTCAGTATGTTTTGGGCCTGTATTATGAAAATACTCTAACACGGAGTAGGCATGTACAGATCGCTTCTTGGACCCAAAAATATGGAATTTTCGGGTGTTTTGAGCCTGAATTTGGGATATAAACGGGTACAGAAGAAATATACACATGTTGATTTTGGGCACTTAAAATATCTATTTTCAGCATGTTTTGGCCTATATTTTGAAAACATTCTAGCACCGAGTAGGCATGTACAGATAGCTTCTGGGACCCAAAAATATCTAATTTTCGGGTGCTTTGAGCCTGAATTTGAGATATATACGGGCACTGAAGATACATGCACATATCGACTTTGGGCACCCAAAATATCGATTTTCAGCATGTTATGGGCATGTATTTTGAAATTATTCTGTTACTGTGTATGCATGTACAGATCGCTACTGGAACCCAAAAATATCGAATTTCGTTTGTTTTGAGCCTGAATTTGAGATATAAACGGGTACTGAAGATGCATGCACATATCGACTTTGGACACCTAAAATATCGATTTTCAGTATGTTTTGGGCCTGTATTATGAAAATACTCTAACACGGAGTAGGCATGTACAGATCGCTTCTTGGACCCAAAAATAACGAATTTTCGGGTGCTTTGAGCCTGAATTTGGGATATAAACGGGTACAGAAGAAATATACACATGTTGATTTTGGGCACCAAAAATATCTATTTTTAGCATGTTTAGGCCTATATTTTGAAAACATTCTAGCAGTGCGTAGGCATGTACAAATCGCTTTTGGGACCCAAAAATATCGAATTTTCAGGTGTTTTGAGCCTGAATTTGAGATATAAACGGGTACTGAAGAAACATGCACATATCGACTTTGGGCACCAAAAATATCTATTTTTAGCATGTTTAGGCCTATATTTTGAAAACATTCTAGCAGTGCGTAGGCATGTACAAATCACTTTTGGGACCCAAAAATATCAAATTTTTCGGGTGTTTTTAGCCTGAATTTGGAATGTAAACGGGTACTGAAGATGCATGCACATATTGACTTGGGCACCTAAAATATCGATTTCCAGCCTGTTCTGGGCCTGTATTTTGAAAATATTCTAACACGGAGTAGACATCTACAGATCGCTTCTGGGACCCAATAAAATCGAATATTCGGGTGTTTTGAGCTTGAATTTGAGATATAAACGGGTACAGAAGATGCATGCACATATCGACTTTGGACACCTAAAATATCGATTTTCAGCATATTTTGGGCCTGTATTTTGAAAATACTCTAACACGGAGTAGACATGTACAGATCGCTTCTTGGACCCAAAAATATCGAATCTTCAAGTGTTTTGAGCCTGAATTTGAGATATAAACGGGTTCAGAAGATGAATGCACATATCAACTTTGGACACCTAAAATATCGATTTTTAGCATGTTTAGGCCTATATTTTGTAAACATTCTAGCAGTGCGTAGGCATGTACAGATCGCATCTGGGACACAAAAATATCGAGTTTTCAGGTGTTTTGAGCCTGAATTTGAGATATAAACGGGTATTGAACATGCATGCACATATTGACATGGGCACCTAAAATATCGATTTTCAGCTTGTACTCTGCCTTTATTTTGAAAATACTCTAACACTTAGTAGCCATTTACAGATCGCTTCTGGGACCCAAAAATATGGAATTTTCGGGTGTTTTGAGACTGAATTTGGGATATAAACGGGTACAGAAGAAATATACACATGTTGATTTTGGGCACTTAAAATATCTATTTTCAGCATGTTTTGGCCTATATTTTGAAAACATTCTAGCACCGAGTAGGCATGAACAGATCGCTTCTGAGACCCCAAAATATCGAATTTTCGGGTGTTTTGAGCATGAATTTGAGATATAAACTGGTACTGAAGATGCATGCACATATCTACTTTGGACATCTAAAATATCGATTTTCAGCATGTTTTGGGCCTGTATCTTGAAAATACTTTAATATGGAGTAGGCATGTACAGATCGCTTCTGGGACCCAAAAATATCGACTTTTTGGGTGTTTTAAGCCTGAATTTGAGATATAAACGGGTACAGAAGATGCATGCACATATCGATTTTGGGCACCTAAAATATCGATTCTTTAATTGTTTTTGTGCCTGTATCTTGAAAATATTATAGCAGTGCGTAGGCATGTACAGATCGCTTCTAGGACACAAAAATATCGAGTTTTCATGTGTTTTGAGCCTGAATTTGAGATATAAACGGGTATTGAACATGCATGCACATATTGACATGGGCACCTAAAATATCGATTTTCAGCTTGTACTCTGCCTTTATTTTGAAAATACTCTAACACTTAGTAGCCATTTACAGATCGCTTCTGGGACCCAAAAATATGGAATTTTCGGGTGTTTTGAGCCTGAATTTGGGATATAAACGGGTACAGAAGAAATATACACATGTTGATTTTGGGCACTTAAAATATCTATTTTCAGCATGTTTTGGCCTATATTTTGAAAACATTCTAGCACCGAGTAGGCATGTACAAATCGCTTCTGGGACCCAAAAATATCTAATTTTCGGGTGCTTTGAGCCTGAATTTGAGATATAAACGGATACTGAAGATACATGCA
Source organism: Petrolisthes cinctipes (assembly GCA_033782935.1). Lineage (NCBI taxonomy): Eukaryota > Metazoa > Arthropoda > Malacostraca > Decapoda > Porcellanidae > Petrolisthes > Petrolisthes cinctipes. The sequence continues at coordinate 3,529,441 of JAWQEG010000401.1, read as the reverse complement.
CATATCGACTTTGGGCACCCAAAATATCGATTTTCAGCATGTTATGGGCATGTATTTTGAAAATATTCTGTTAATGTGTATGCATGTACAGATCGCTACTGGAACCCATAAATATCGAATTTCGGGTGTTTTGAGCCTGAATTTGAGATATAAACGGGTACTGAAGATGCATGCATATATTGACTTTGGACACCTAAAATATCGATTTTCAGTATGTTTTGGGCCTGTATTATGAAAATACTCTAACACGGAGTAGGCATGTACAGATCGCTTCTTGGACCCCAAAATATGGAATTTTCGGGTGTTTTTGAGCCTGAATTTGGGATATAAACGGGTACAGAAGAAATATACACATGTTGATTTTGGGCACTTAAAATATCTATTTTCAGCATGTTTTGGCCTATATTTTGAAAACATTCTAGCACCGAGTAGGCATGTACAGATCGCTTCTGGGACCCAAAAATATCTAATTTTCGGGTGCTTTGAGCCTGAATTTGAGATATAAACGGGTACTGAAGATACATGCACATATCGACTTTGGGCACCCAAAATATCGATTTTCAGCATGTTATGGGCATGTATTTTGAAAATATTCTGTTACTGTGTATGCATGTACAGATCGCTACTGGAACCCAAAAATATCGAATTTCGTTTGTTTTGAGCCTGAATTTGAGATATAATCGGGTACTGAAGATGCATGCACATATCGACTTTGGACACCTAAAATATCGATTTTCAGTATGTTTTGGGCCTGTATTATGAAAATACTCTAACACGGAGTAGGCATGTACAGATCGCTTCTTGGACCCAAAAATAACGAATTTTCGGGTGCTTTGAGCCTGAATTTGGGATATAAACGGGTACAGAAGAAATATACACATGTTGATTTTGGGCACTTAAAATATCTATTTTCAGCATGTTTTGGCCTATATTTTGAAAACATTCTAGCACCGAGTAGGCATGTACAGATCGCTTCTGGGACCCAAAAATATCTAATTTTCGGGTGCTTTGAGCCTGAATTTGAGATATAAACGGGTACTGAAGATACATGCACATATCGACTTTGGGCACCCAAAATATCGATTTTCAGCATGTTATGGGCATGTATTTTGAAAATATTCTGTTACTGTGTATGCATGTACAGATCGCTACTGGAACCCAAAAATATCGAATTTCGTTTGTTTTGAGCCTGAATTTGAGATATAATCGGGTACTGAAGATGCATGCACATATCGACTTTGGACACCTAAAATATCGATTTTCAGTATGTTTTGGGCCTGTATTATGAAAATACTCTAACACGGAGTAGGCATGTACAGATCGCTTCTTGGACCCAAAAATAACGAATTTTCGGGTGCTTTGAGCCTGAATTTGGGATATAAACGGGTACAGAAGAAATATACACATGTTGATTTTGGGCACCAAAAATATCTGTTTTTAGCATGTTTAGGCCTATATTTTGAAAACATTCTAGCAGTGCGTAGGCATGTACAAATCGCTTTTGGGACCCATAAATATCAAATTTTTCGGGTGTTTTGAGCCTGAATTTGGAATGTAAACGGGTACTGAAGATGCATGCACATATTGACTTGGGCACCTAAAATATCGATTTCCAGCCTGTTCTGGGCCTGTATTTTGAAAATATTCTAACACGGAGTAGACATCTACAGATCGCTTCTGGGACCCAATAAAATCGAATATTCGGGTGTTTTGAGCTTGAATTTGAGATATAAACGTGTACAGAAGATGCATGCACATATCGACTTTGGACACCTAAAATATCGATTTTCAGCATATTTTGGGCCTGTATTTTGAAAATACTCTAACACGGAGTAGACATGTACAGATCGCTTCTTGGACCCAAAAATATCGAATTTTCAAGTATTTTAAGTTTGAATTTGAGATATAAACGGGTTCAGAAGATGAATGCACATATCAACTTTGGACACCTAAAATATCGATTTTTAGCATGTTTAGGCCTATATTTTGTAAACATTCTAGCAGTGCGTAGGCATGTACAGATCGCATCTGGGACACAAAAATATCGAGTTTTCAGGTGTTTTGAGCCTGAATTTGAGATATAAACGGGTATTGAACATGCATGCACATATTGACATGGGCACCTAAAATATCGATTTTCAGCTTGTACTCTGCCTTTATTTTGAAAATACTCTAACACTTAGTAGCCATTTACAGATCGCTTCTGGGACCCAAAAATATGGAATTTTCGGGTGTTTTGAGCCTGAATTTGGGATATAAACGGGTACAGAAGAAATATACACATGTTGATTTTGGGCACTTAAAATATCTATTTTCAGCATGTTTTGGCCTATATTTTGAAAACATTCTAGCACCGAGTAGGCATGTACAAATCGCTTCTGGGACCCAAAAATATCTAATTTTCGGGTGCTTTGAGCCTGAATTTGAGATATAAACGGATACTGAAGATACATGCACATATCGACTTTGGGCACCCAAAATATCGATTTTCAGCATGTTATGGGCATGTATTTTGAAAATATTCTGTTAATGTGTATGCATGTACAGATCGCTACTGGAACCCATAAATATCGAATTTCGGGTGTTTTGAGCCTGAATTTGAGATATAAACGGGTACTGAAGATGCATGCATATATTGACTTTGGACACCTAAAATATCGATTTTCAGTATGTTTTGGGCCTGTATTATGAAAATACTCTAACACGGAGTAGGCATGTACAGATCGCTTCTTGGACCCCAAAATATGGAATTTTCGGGTGTTTTGAGCCTGAATTTGGGATATAAACGGGTACAGAAGAAATATACACATGTTGATTTTGGGCACTTAAAATATCTATTTTCAGCATGTTTTGGCCTATATTTTGAAAACATTCTAGCACCGAGTAGGCATGTACAGATCGCTTCTGGGACCCAAAAATATCTAATTTTCGGGTGCTTTGAGCCTGAATTTGAGATATAAACGGGTACTGAAGATACATGCACATATCGACTTTGGGCACCCAAAATATCGATTTTCAGCATGTTATGGGCATGTATTTTGAAAATATTCTGTTACTGTGTATGCATGTACAGATCGCTACTGGAACCCAAAAATATCGAATTTCGGGTGTTTTGAGCCTGAATTTGAGATATAAACGGGTACTGAAGATGCATGCACATATCGACTTTGGACACCTAAAATATCGATTTTCAGTATGTTTTGGGCCTGTATTATGAAAATACTCTAACACGGAGTAGGCATGTACAGATCGCTTCTTGGACCCAAAAATAACGAATTTTCGGGTGTTTGAGCCTGAATTTGGGATATAAACGGGTACAGAAGAAATATACACATGTTGATTTTGGGCACCAAAAATATCTATTTTTAGCATGTTTTGGGCCTTTATTTTGAAAACATTCTAGCAGTGCGTAGGCATGTACAAATCGCTTTTGGGACCCAAAAATATCGAATTTTCGGGTGTTTTGAGCCTGAATTTGAGATATAAATGGGTACTGAAGATTCATGCACATATCGACTTTGGGCACCAAAAATATCTATTTTTAGCATGTTTAGGCCTATATTTTGAAAACATTCTACGAGTGCGTAGGCATGTACAAATCGCTTTTGGGACCCAAAAATATTAAATTTTTCGGCTGTTTTGAGCCTGAATTTGGAATGTAAACGGGTACTGAAGATGCATGCATATATTGACTTGGGCACCTAAAATATCGATTTCCAGCCTGTTCTGGGCCTGTATTTTGAAAATACTCTAACACGGAGTAGGCATCTACAGATCGCTTCTGGGACCCAATAAAATCGAATATTCGGGTGTTTTGAGCTTGAATTTGAGATATAAACGGGTACAGAATATGCATGCACATATCGACTTTGGACACCTAAAATATCGATTTTCAGCATATTTTGGGCCTGTATTTTGAAAATACTCTAACACGGAGTAGACATGTACAGATCGCTTCTTGGACCCAAAAATATCGAATTTTCGAGTGTTTTGAGCCTGAATTTGAGATATAAACGGGTACAGAAGATGAATGCACATATCAACTTTGGGCACCTAAAATATAGATTTTTAGCATGTTTAGCCCTATATTTTGAAAACATTCTAGCAGTGCGTAGGCATGTACAAATCGCTTTAGGGACCCAAAAATATCGAATTTTTCGGGTGTTTTGAGCCTGAATTTGGAATGTAAACGGGTACTGAAGATGCATGCACATATTGACTTGGGCACCTAAAATATCGATTTTCAGCTTGTTCTGGGCCTGTATTTTGAAAATACTCTAACACGGAGTAGGCATGTACAGATCGCTTCTGGGACCTAATAAAATCGAATATTCGGGTGTTTTGAGCTTGAATTTGGGATATACGGGTACAGAAGATGAATGCACATTTTAACTTTGTGCACCTAAAATATCGATTTTCAGCATGTTTTGGGCCTGTATTTTTAAAATATTCTAACACTGGGACCCAAAAATATCGAATATTTCTGTTGTTTTGAGCCTGAATTTGGGATGTAAACTGGTACTGAAGATGCATGCACATATTGACATGGGCACATAAATATCGATTTTCAGCATGTTTTAAGCCTATATTTTAAAAACATTCTAGCACTGAGTAGGCATGTACAGATCGCTTATGGGACCCAAAAATATAGAATTTTCAGGTGTTTTAAGCCTAAATTTGAGATAAAAACGTGTACAGAAGATGCATGCACATATCGATTTGGGGCACCTACAATATCGATTTTCAACTTGTTTTTGAGCCTGCATTTTGAAAATATTCTAACATTGAGAAGGCATGTACAGATCGCTTCTGGGACCCAAAAATATTGAATTTTCGGGTGTTTTGAGCCAGAATTTGAGATATAAACGGATACTGAAGATGCATGCACATATCGACTTTTTGCACCTAAAATATCGATTTTGAGCATGTTCTGGGCCTGTATTTTGAAAATACACTAACACGGAGTAGGCATGTACAGATCGCTTCTGGGTTCCAAAAATATCGAATTTTTGGGTGTTTTGAGCCTGAATTTGGGATATAAACGGGTACAGAAGATTCATGCACATATCGACTTTGGGCACATAAAATATCGATTTTCAGCATGTTTTGGGCCTGTATTTTGAAAATATTCTGTCACTGAGTAGGCATGTACAGATCTCTTCTGGGACCCAAAAATATCGAATTTTCGGGTGTTTTGAGCCTGAATTTGATATATAAACGGGTACAGAAGATGCATGCACATATCGATTTTGGGCACCTATAATATCGATTTTTTAATTGTTTTTGTGCCTGTATCTTGAAAATATTCTAACATTGAGTAGGCATGTACAGATCGCTTCTGGGACAAAAACATATCGAATTTTCGGGTGTTTTGAGCCAGAATTTGAGATATAAACGGGTACTGAAGATGCATGCACATATCGACTATTTGCACCTAAAATATCGATTTTGAGCATGTTTTGGGTATGTATCTTGAAAACATTCTAGCAAGGAGTAGGCATGAACAGATCGCTTCTGAGACCCCAAAATATCGAATTTTCGGGTGTTTTGAGCATGAATTTGAGATATAAACTGGTACTGAAGATGCATGCACATATCTACTTTGGACATCTAAAATATTGATTTTCAGCATGTTTTGGGCCTGTATCTTGAAAATACTTTAATATGGAGTAGGCATGTACAGATCGCTTCTGGGACCCAAAAATATCGACTTTTTGGGTGTTTTAAGCCTGAATTTGAGATATAAACGGGTACAGAAGATGCATGCACATATCGATTTTGGGCACCTAAAATATCGATTCTTTAATTGTTTTTGTGCCTGTATCTTGAAAATATTATAGCAGTGCGTAGGCATGTACAGATCGCTTCTAGGACACAAAAATATCGAGTTTTCATGTGTTTTGAGCCTGAATTTGAGATATAAACGGGTATTGAACATGCATCCACATATTGACATGGGCACCTAAAATATCGATTTTCAGCTTGTACTCTGCCTTTATTTTGAAAATACTCTAACACTTAGTAGCCATTTACAGATCGCTTCTGGGACCCAAAAATATGGAATTTTCGGGTGTTTTGAGCCTGAATTTGGGATATAAACGGGTACAGAAGAAATATACACATGTTGATTTTGGGCACTTAAAATATCTATTTTCAGCATGTTTGGGCCTATATTTTGAAAACATTCTAGCACCGAGTAGGCATGTACAGATCGCTTCTGGGACCCAAAAATATCTAATTTTCGGGTGCTTTGAGCCTGAATTTGAGATATAAATGGGTACTGAAGATACATGCACATATCGACTTTGGGCACCCAAAATATCGATTTTCAGCATGTTATGGGCATGTATTTTGAAAATATTCTGTTACTGTGTATGCATGTACAGATCGCTACTGGAACCCATAAATATCGAATTTCAGGTGTTTTGAGCCTGAATTTGAGATATAAACGGGTACTGAAGATGCATGCACATATTGACTTTGGACACCTAAAATATCGATTTTCAGTATGTTTTGGGCCTGTATTATGAAAATACTCTAACACGGAGTAGGCATGTACAGATCGCTTCTTGGACCCAAAAATATGGAATTTTCGGGTGTTTTGAGCCTGAATTTGGGATATAAACGGGTACAGAAGAAATATACACATGTTGATTTTGGGCACTTAAAATATCTATTTTCAGCATGTTTTGGCCTATATTTTGAAAACATTCTAGCACCGAGTAGGCATGTACAGATAGCTTCTGGGACCCAAAAATATCTAATTTTCGGGTGCTTTGAGCCTGAATTTGAGATATATACGGGTACTGAAGATACATGCACATATCGACTTTGGGCACCCAAAATATCGATTTTCAGCATGTTATGGGCATGTATTTTGAAATTATTCTGTTACTGTGTATGCATGTACAGATCGCTACTGGAACCCAAAAATATCGAATTTCGTTTGTTTTGAGCCTGAATTTGAGATATAAACGGGTACTGAAGATGCATGCACATATCGACTTTGGACACCTAAAATATCGATTTTCAGTATGTTTTGGGCCTGTATTATGAAAATACTCTAACACGGAGTAGGCATGTACAGATCGCTTCTTGGACCCAAAAATAACGAATTTTCGGGTGCTTTGAGCCTGAATTTGGGATATAAACGGGTACAGAAGAAATATACACATGTTGATTTTGGGCACCAAAAATATCTATTTTTAGCATGTTTAGGCCTATATTTTGAAAACATTCTAGCAGTGCGTAGGCATGTACAAATCGCTTTTGGGACCCAAAAATATCGAATTTTCGGGTGTTTTGAGCCTGAATTTGAGATATAAACGGGTACTGAAGAAACATGCACATATCGACTTTGGGCACCAAAAATATCTATTTTTAGCATGTTTAGGCCTATATTTTGAAAACATTCTAGCAGTGCGTAGGCATGTACAAATCACTTTTGGGACCCAAAAATATCAAATTTTTCGGGTGTTTTTAGCCTGAATTTGGAATGTAAACGGGTACTGAAGATGCATGCACATATTGACTTGGGCACCTAAAATATCGATTTCCAGCCTGTTCTGGGCCTGTATTTTGAAAATATTCTAACACGGAGTAGACATCTACAGATCGCTTCTGGGACCCAATAAAATCGAATATTCGGGTGTTTTGAGCTTGAATTTGAGATATAAACGGGTACAGAAGATGCATGCACATATCGACTTTGGACACCTAAAATATCGATTTTCAGCATATTTTGGGCCTGTATTTTGAAAATACTCTAACACGGAGTAGACATGTACAGATCGCTTCTTGGACCCAAAAATATCGAATCTTCAAGTGTTTTGAGCCTGAATTTGAGATATAAACGGGTTCAGAAGATGAATGCACATATCAACTTTGGACACCTAAAATATCGATTTTTAGCATGTTTAGGCCTATATTTTGTAAACATTCTAGCAGTGCGTAGGCATGTACAGATCGCATCTGGGACACAAAAATATCGAGTTTTCAGGTGTTTTGAGCCTGAATTTGAGATATAAACGGGTATTGAACATGCATGCACATATTGACATGGGCACCTAAAATATCGATTTTCAGCTTGTACTCTGCCTTTATTTTGAAAATACTCTAACACTTAGTAGCCATTTACAGATCGCTTCTGGGACCCAAAAATATGGAATTTTCGGGTGTTTTGAGACTGAATTTGGGATATAAACGGGTACAGAAGAAATATACACATGTTGATTTTGGGCACTTAAAATATCTATTTTCAGCATGTTTTGGCCTATATTTTGAAAACATTCTAGCACCGAGTAGGCATGAACAGATCGCTTCTGAGACCCCAAAATATCGAATTTTCGGGTGTTTTGAGCATGAATTTGAGATATAAACTGGTACTGAAGATGCATGCACATATCTACTTTGGACATCTAAAATATCGATTTTCAGCATGTTTTGGGCCTGTATCTTGAAAATACTTTAATATGGAGTAGGCATGTACAGATCGCTTCTGGGACCCAAAAATATCGACTTTTTGGGTGTTTTAAGCCTGAATTTGAGATATAAACGGGTACAGAAGATGCATGCACATATCGATTTTGGGCACCTAAAATATCGATTCTTTAATTGTTTTTGTGCCTGTATCTTGAAAATATTATAGCAGTGCGTAGGCATGTACAGATCGCTTCTAGGACACAAAAATATCGAGTTTTCATGTGTTTTGAGCCTGAATTTGAGATATAAACGGGTATTGAACATGCATGCACATATTGACATGGGCACCTAAAATATCGATTTTCAGCTTGTACTCTGCCTTTATTTTGAAAATACTCTAACACTTAGTAGCCATTTACAGATCGCTTCTGGGACCCAAAAATATGGAATTTTCGGGTGTTTTGAGCCTGAATTTGGGATATAAACGGGTACAGAAGAAATATACACATGTTGATTTTGGGCACTTAAAATATCTATTTTCAGCATGTTTGGGCCTATATTTTGAAAACATTCTAGCACCGAGTAGGCATGTACAAATCGCTTCTGGGACCCAAAAATATCTAATTTTCGGGTGCTTTGAGCCTGAATTTGAGATATAAACGGATACTGAAGATACATGCACATATCGACTTTGGGCACCCAAAATATCGATTTTCAGCATGTTATGGGCATGTATTTTGAAAATATTCTGTTAATGTGTATGCATGTACAGATCGCTACTGGAACCCATAAATATCGAATTTCGGGTGTTTTGAGCCTGAATTTGAGATATAAACGGGTACTGAAGATGCATGCATATATTGACTTTGGACACCTAAAATATCGATTTTCAGTATGTTTTGGGCCTGTATTATGAAAATACTCTAACACGGAGTAGGCATGTACAGATCGCTTCTTGGACCCCAAAATATGGAATTTTCGGGTGTTTTTGAGCCTGAATTTGGGATATAAACGGGTACAGAAGAAATATACACATGTTGATTTTGGGCACTTAAAATATCTATTTTCAGCATGTTTTGGCCTATATTTTGAAAACATTCTAGCACCGAGTAGGCATGTACAGATCGCTTCTGGGACCCAAAAATATCTAATTTTCGGGTGCTTTGAGCCTGAATTTGAGATATAAACGGGTACTGAAGATACATGCACATATCGACTTTGGGCACCCAAAATGTCGATTTTCAGCATGTTATGGGCATGTATTTTGAAAATATTCTGTTACTGTGTATGCATGTACAGATCGCTACTGGAACCCAAAAATATCGAATTTCGTTTGTTTTGAGCCTGAATTTGAGATATAATCGGGTACTGAAGATGCATGCACATATCGACTTTGGACACCTAAAATATCGATTTTCAGTATGTTTTGGGCCTGTATTATGAAAATACTCTAACACGGAGTAGGCATGTACAGATCGCTTCTTGGACCCAAAAATAACGAATTTTCGGGTGCTTTGAGCCTGAATTTGGGATATAAACGGGTACAGAAGAAATATACACATGTTGATTTTGGGCACCAAAAATATCTATTTTTAGCATGTTTAGGCCTATATTTTGAAAACATTCTAGCAGTGCGTAGGCATGTACAAATCGCTTTTGGGACCCAAAAATATCGAATTTTCGGGTGTTTTGAGCCTGAATTTGAGATATAAACGGGTACTGAAGATACATGCACATATCGACTTTGGGCACCAAAAATATCTGTTTTTAGCATGTTTAGGCCTATATTTTGAAAACATTCTAGCAGTGCGTAGGCATGTACAAATCGCTTTTGGGACCCATAAATATCAAATTTTTCGGGTGTTTTGAGCCTGAATTTGGAATGTAAACGGGTACTGAAGATGCATGCACATATTGACTTGGGCACCTAAAATATCGATTTCCAGCCTGTTCTGGGCCTGTATTTTGAAAATATTCTAACACGGAGTAGACATCTACAGATCGCTTCTGGGACCCAATAAAATCGAATATTCGGGTGTTTTGAGCTTGAATTTGAGATATAAACGGGTACAGAAGATGCATGCACATATCGACTTTGGACACCTAAAATATCGATTTTCAGCATATTTTGGGCCTGTATTTTGAAAATACTCTAACACGGAGTAGACATGTACAGATCGCTTCTTGGACCCAAAAATATCGAATTTTCAAGTATTTTAAGTTTGAATTTGAGATATAAACGGGTTCAGAAGATGAATGCACATATCAACTTTGGACACCTAAAATATCGATTTTTAGCATGTTTAGGCCTATATTTTGTAAACATTCTAGCAGTGCGTAGGCATGTACAGATCGCATCTGGGACACAAAAATATCGAGTTTTCAGGTGTTTTGAGCCTGAATTTGAGATATAAACGGGTATTGAACATGCATGCACATATTGACATGGGCACCTAAAATATCGATTTTCAGCTTGTACTCTGCCTTTATTTTGAAAATACTCTAACACTTAGTAGCCATTTACAGATCGCTTCTGGGACCCAAAAATATGGAATTTTCGGGTGTTTTGAGCCTGAATTTGGGATATAAACGGGTACAGAAGAAATATACACATGTTGATTTTGGGCACTTAAAATATCTATTTTCAGCATGTTTTGGCCTATATTTTGAAAACATTCTAGCACCGAGTAGGCATGTACAAATCGCTTCTGGGACCCAAAAATATCTAATTTTCGGGTGCTTTGAGCCTGAATTTGAGATATAAACGGATACTGAAGATACATGCACATATCGACTTTGGGCACCCAAAATATCGATTTTCAGCATGTTATGGGCATGTATTTTGAAAATATTCTGTTAATGTGTATGCATGTACAGATCGCTACTGGAACCCATAAATATCGAATTTCGGGTGTTTTGAGCCTGAATTTGAGATATAAACGGGTACTGAAGATGCATGCATATATTGACTTTGGACACCTAAAATATCGATTTTCAGTATGTTTTGAGCCTGTATTATGAAAATACTCTAACACGGAGTAGGCATGTACAGATCGCTTCTTGGACCCCAAAATATGGAATTTTCGGGTGTTTTGAGCCTGAATTTGGGATATAAACGGGTACAGAAGAAATATACACATGTTGATTTTGGGCACTTAAAATATCTATTTTCAGCATGTTTTGGCCTATATTTTGAAAACATTCTAGCACCGAGTAGGCATGTACAGATCGCTTCTGGGACCCAAAAATATCTAATTTTCGGGTGCTTTGAGCCTGAATTTGAGATATAAACGGGTACTGAAGATACATGCACATATCGACTTTGGGCACCCAAAATATCGATTTTCAGCATGTTATGGGCATGTATTTTGAAAATATTCTGTTACTGTGTATGCATGTACAGATCGCTACTGGAACCCAAAAATATCGAATTTCGGGTGTTTTGAGCCTGAATTTGAGATATAAACGGGTACTGAAGATGCATGCACATATCGACTTTGGACACCTAAAATATCGATTTTCAGTATGTTTTGGGCCTGTATTATGAAAATACTCTAACACGGAGTAGGCATGTACAGATCGCTTCTTGGACCCAAAAATAACGAATTTTCGGGTGTTTGAGCCTGAATTTGGGATATAAACGGGTACAGAAGAAATATACACATGTTGATTTTGGGCACCAAAAATATCTATTTTTAGCATGTTTTGGGCCTTTATTTTGAAAACATTCTAGCAGTGCGTAGGCATGTACAAATCGCTTTTGGGACCCAAAAATATCGAATTTTCGGGTGTTTTGAGCCTGAATTTGAGATATAAATGGGTACTGAAGATTCATGCACATATCGACTTTGGGCACCAAAAATATCTATTTTTAGCATGTTTAGGCCTATATTTTGAAAACATTCTACGAGTGCGTAGGCATGTACAAATCGCTTTTGGGACCCAAAAATATTAAATTTTTCGGGTGTTTTGAGCCTGAATTTGGAATGTAAACGGGTACTGAAGATGCATGCATATATTGACTTGGGCACCTAAAATATCGATTTCCAGCCTGTTCTGGGCCTGTATTTTGAAAATACTCTAACACGGAGTAGGCATCTACAGATCGCTTCTGGGACCCAATAAAATCGAATATTCGGGTGTTTTGAGCTTGAATTTGAGATATAAACGGGTACAGAATATGCATGCACATATCGACTTTTGACACCTAAAATATCGATTTTCAGCATATTTTGGGCCTGTATTTTGAAAATACTCTAACACGGAGTAGACATGTACAGATCGCTTCTTGGACCCAAAAATATCGAATTTTCGAGTGTTTTGAGCCTGAATTTGAGATATAAACGGGTACAGAAGATGAATGCACATATCAACTTTGGGCACCTAAAATATAGATTTTTAGCATGTTTAGCCCTATATTTTGAAAACATTCTAGCAGTGCGTAGGCATGTACAAATCGCTTTAGGGACCCAAAAATATCGAATTTTTCGGGTGTTTTGAGCCTGAATTTGGAATGTAAACGGGTACTGAAGATGCATGCACATATTGACTTGGGCACCTAAAATATCGATTTTCAGCTTGTTCTGGGCCTGTATTTTGAAAATACTCTAACACGGAGTAGGCATGTACAGATCGCTTCTGGGACCCAATAAAATCGAATATTCGGGTGTTTTGAGCTTGAATTTGGGATATACGGGTACAGAAGATGCATGCACATTTTAACTTTGTGCACCTAAAATATCGATTTTCAGCATGTTTTGGGCCTGTATTTTTAAAATATTCTAACACTGGGACCCAAAAATATCGAATATTTCTGTTGTTTTGAGCCTGAATTTGGGATGTAAACTGGTACTGAAGATGCATGCACATATTGACATGGGCACATAAATATCGATTTTCAGCATGTTTTAAGCCTATATTTTAAAAACATTCTAGCACTGAGTAGGCATGTACAGATCGCTTATGGGACCCAAAAATATAGAATTTTCGGGTGTTTTAAGCCTAAATTTGAGATAAAAACGTGTACAGAAGATGCATGCACATATCGATTTGGGGCACCTACAATATCGATTTTCAACTTGTTTTTGTGCCTGCATTTTGAAAATATTCTAACATTGAGAAGGCATGTACAGATCGCTTCTGGGACCCAAAAATATTGAATTTTCGGGTGTTTTGAGCCAGAATTTGAGATATAAACGGATACTGAAGATGCATGCACATATCGACTTTTTGCACCTAAAATATCGATTTTGAGCATGTTCTGGGCCTGTATTTTGAAAATACACTAACACGGAGTAGGCATGTACAGATCGCTTCTGGGTTCCAAAAATATCGAATTTTTGGGTGTTTTGAGCCTGAATTTGGGATATAAACGGGTACAGAAGATTCATGCACATATCGACTTTGGGCACATAAAATATCGATTTTCAGCATGTTTTGGGCCTGTATTTTGAAAATATTCTGTCACTGAGTAGGCATGTACAGATCTCTTCTGGGACCCAAAAATATCGAATTTTCGGGTGTTTTGAGCCTGAATTTGATATATAAACGGGTACAGAAGATGCATGCACATATCGATTTTGGGCACCTAAAATATCGATTTTTTAATTGTTTTTGTGCCTGTATCTTGAAAATATTCTAACATTGAGTAGGCATGTACAGATCGCTTCTGGGACAAAAACATATCGAATTTTCGGGTGTTTTGAGCCAGAATTTGAGATATAAACGGGTACTGAAGATGCATGCACATATCGACTATTTGCACATAAAATATCGATTTTGAGCATGTTTTGGGTATGTATCTTGAAAACATTCTAGCAAGTAGTAGGCATGAACAGATCGCTTCTGAGACCCCAAAATATCGAATTTTCGGGTGTTTTGAGCCTGAATTTGAGATATAAACGGGTACTGAAGATTTATGCACATATCTACTTTGGACATCTAAAATATCGATTTTCAGCATGTTTTGGGCCTGTATCTTAAAAAAATACTCTAATATGGAGTAGGCATGTACAGATCGCTTCTGGGACACAAAAATATCGACTTTTTGGGTGTTTTATGCCAGAATTTGAGATATAATCGGGTACAGAAGATGCATGCACATATCGATTTTGGGCACCTATAATATCGATTTTTAACTTGTTTTTGTGCCTGTAATTTGAAAATATTGTAACATTGAGTAGGCATGTACAGATCGCTTCTGGGACAAAAAACTATCGAATTTTCGGGTGTTTTGAGCCAGAATTTGAGATATAAACGGGTACTGAAGATGCATGCACATATTGACTATTTGCACCTAAAATATCGATTTTGAGGATGTTTTGGGTAGGTATCTTGAAAACATTCTAGCAAGGAGTAGGCATGTACAGATCGCTTCTGGGACCCCAAAATATCCAATTTTCGGGTGTTTTGAGCCTGAATTTGAGATATAAACGGGTACTGAAGATGCATGCACATATCGACTTTGGGCACCCAAAATATCGATTTTCAGCATGTTATAGGCATGTATTTTGAAAATATTCTGTTACTGTGTATGCATGTACAGATCGCTACTGGAACCCATAAATATCGAATTTCGGGTGTTTTGAGCCTGAATTTGAGATATAAACGGGTACTGAAGATGCATGCACATATTGACTTTGGACACCTAAAATATCTATTTTCAGTATGTTTTGGGCCTGTATTATGAAAATACTCTAACACGGAGTAGGAATGTACAGATCGCTTCTTGGACCCAAAAATATGGAATTTTCGGGTGTTTTGAGCCTGAATTTGTGATATAAACGGGTACAGAAGAAATATACACATGTTGATTTTGGGCAATTAAAATATCTATTTTCAGCATGTTTTGGCCTATATTTTGAAAACATTCTTGCACCGAGTAGGCATGTACAGATCGCTTCTGGAACCCAAAAATATCTAATTTTCGGGTGCTTTGAGCCTGAATTTGAGATATAAACGGGTACTGAAGATACATGCACATATCGACTTTGGGCACCCAAAATATCGATTTTCAGCATGTTATGGGCATGTATTTTGAAAATATTCTGTTACTGTGTATGCATGTACAGATCGCTACTGGAACCCATAAATATCGAATTTCGGGTGTTTGGAGCCTGAATTTGAGATATAAACGGGCACTGAAGATGCATGCACATATCGACTTTGGACACCTAAAATATCGATTTTCAGTATGTTTTGGGCCTGTATTATGAAAATACTCTAACACGGAGTAGGCATGTACAGATCTCTTCTTGGACCCAAAAATAACGAATTTTCGGGTGTTTTGAGCCTGAATTTGGGATATAAACGGGTACAGAAGAAATATACACATGTTGATTTTGGGCACCAAAAATATCTATTTTTAGCATGTTTGGTCCTATATTTTGAAAACATTCTAGCAGTGCGTAGGCATGTACAAATCGCTTTTGGGACCCAAAAATATCGAATTTTCGGGTGTTTTGAGCCTGAATTTGAGATATAAAAGGGTACTGAAGATACATGCACATATCGACTTTGGGCACC
Organism: Petrolisthes cinctipes; assembly: GCA_033782935.1. Classification (NCBI taxonomy): domain Eukaryota; kingdom Metazoa; phylum Arthropoda; class Malacostraca; order Decapoda; family Porcellanidae; genus Petrolisthes; species Petrolisthes cinctipes. The sequence continues at coordinate 3,513,496 of JAWQEG010000401.1, read as the reverse complement.
AAAAATATCTATTTTTAGCATGTTTAGGCCTATATTTTGAAAATATTCTAGGAGTGCGTAGGCATGTACAAATCGCTTTTGGGACCCAAAAATATCAAATTTTTCGGGTGTTTTGAGCCAGAATTTGAGATATAAACGTGTACTGAAGATGCATGCACATATCGACTTTTTGCACCTAAAATATCGATTTTGAGCATGTTCTGGGCCTGTATTTTGAAAATACACTAACACGGAGTAGGCATGTACAGATCGCTTCTGGGTTCCAAAAATATCGAATTTTTGGGTGTTTTGAGTTTGAATTTGGGATATAAACGGGTACAGAAGAGGCATGCACATATCGACTTTGGGCACATAAAATATCGATTTTCAGCATGTTTTGGGCCTGTATTTTGAAAATATTCTGTCACTGAGTAGGCATGTACAGATCTCTTCTGGGACCCAAAAATATCGAATTTTCGGGTGTTTTGAGCCTGAATTTGAGATATAAACGGGTACAGAAGATGCATGCTCATATCGACTTTGGGCACCTAAAATATCGATTTTCAGCATGTTTTGGGCCTGTATTTTGAAAACACTCTAACACGGAGTAGGCATGTACAGATCACTTCTATGACCCAAAAAAATTGAATTTTTTGGTGTTTTGAGCCTGAATTTGATATACAAACGGGTACAGGAGATGCATGCACATATCGATTTTGGGCACCTGAAATATCGATTTTTTAATTGTTTTTGTTCCTGTATCTTGAAAATATTCTAACATTGAGTAGGCATGTACAGATCGCTTCTGGGACAAAAAAATATCGAATTTTCGGGTGTTTTGAGCCAGAATTTGAGATATAAACGGGTACTGAAGATGCATGCACATATCGACTATTTGCACATAAAATATCGATTTTGAGCATGTTTTGGGTATGTATCTTGAAAACATTCTAGCAAGGAGTAGGCATGAACAGATCGCTTCTGAGACCCCAAAATATCGAATTTTCGGGTGTTTTGAGCCTGAATTTGAGATATAAACGGGTACTGAAGATGCAAGCACATATCTACTTTGGACATCTAAAATATCGATTTTCAGCATGTTTTGGGCCTGTATCTTAAAAAAATACTTTAATAAGGAGTAGGCATGTACAGATCGCTTCTGGGACCCAAAAATATCGACTTTTTGGGTGTTTTAAGCCAGAATTTGAGATATAAACGGGTACAGAAGATGCATGCACATATCGATTTTGGGCACCTATAATATCGATTTTTTAATTGTTTTTGTGCCTGTAATTTGAAAATATTGTAACATTGAGTAGGCATGTACAGATCGCTTCTGGGACAAAAAACTATCGAATTTTCGGGTGTTTTGAGCCAGAATTTGAGATATAAACGGGTACTGAAGATGCATGCACATATTGACTATTTGCACCTAAAATATCGATTTTGAGGATGTTTTGGGTAGGTATCTTGAAAACATTCTAGCAAGGAGTAGGCATGTACAGATTGCTTCTAGGACCCCAAAATATCCAATTTTCGGGTGTTTTGAGCCTGAATTTGAGATATAAACGGGTACTGAAGATGCATGCACATATCTACTTTGGACACCTAAAATATCGATTTTCAGCATGCTTTAGGCCTGTAGTTTGAATATACTCTGATACGGAGTAGGCATATACAGATCGCTTCTGCGATGAAAAAAAACGAATTTTCGGGTGCTTTGAGCCTGAATTTGGGATATAAACGGGTACAGAAGAAATATACACATGTTGATTTTGGGCACCAAAAATATCTATTTTTAGCATGTTTAGGCCTATATTTTGAAAACATTCTAGCAGTGCGTAGGCATGTACAAATCGCTTTTGGGACCCAAAAATATCGAATTTTCGGGTGTTTTGAGCCTAAATTTGAGATATAAAAGGGTACTGATGATACATGCACATATCGACTTTGGGCACCAAAAATATCTATTTTTAGCATGTTTAGGCCTATATTTTGAAAACATTCTAGCAGTGCGTAGGCATGTACAAATCGCTTTTGGGACCCAAAAATATCAAATTTTTCGGGTGTTTTGAGCCTGAATTTGGAATGTAAACGGGTACTGAAGATGCATGCACATATTGACTTGGGCACCTAAAATATCGATTTCCAGCCTGTTCTGGGCCTGTATTTTGAAAATACTCAAACACGGAGTAGTCACCTACAGATCGCTTCTGAGACCCAATAAAATCGAATATTCGGGTGTTTTGAGCTTGAATTTGAGATATAAACGGGTACAGAAGATGCATGCACATATCGACTTTTTGCACCTAAAATATCGATTTTGAGCATGTTCTGGGCCTGTATTTTGAAAATACACTAACACGGAGTAGGCATGTACAGATCGCTTCTGGGTTCCAAAAATATCGAATTTTTGGGTGTTTTGAGTTTGAATTTGGGATATAAACGGGTACAGAAGAGGCATGCACATATCGACTTTGGGCACATAAAATATCGATTTTCAGCATGTTTTGGGCCTGTATTTTGAAAATATTCTGTCACTGAGTAGGCATGTACAGATCTCTTCTGGGACCCAAAAATATCGAATTTTCGGGTGTTTTGAGCCTGAATTTGAGATATAAACGGGTACAGAAGATGCATGCTCATATCGACTTTGGGCACCTAAAATATCGATTTTCAGCATGTTTTGGGCCTGTATTTTGAAAACACTCTAACACGGAGTAGGCATGTACAGATCACTTCTATGACCCAAAAAAATTGAATTTTTTGGTGTTTTGAGCCTGAATTTGATATACAAACGGGTACAGAAGATGCATGCACATATCGATTTTGGGCACCTGAAATATCGATTTTTTAATTGTTTTTGTTCCTGTATCTTGAAAATATTCTAACATTGAGTAGGCATGTACAGATCGCTTCTGGGACAAAAAAATATCGAATTTTCGGGTGTTTTGAGCCAGAATTTGAGATATAAACGGGTACTGAAGATGCATGCACATATCGACTATTTGCACATAAAATATCGATTTTGAGCATGTTTTGGGTATGTATCTTGAAAACATTCTAGCAAGGAGTAGGCATGAACAGATCGCTTCTGAGACCCCAAAATATCGAATTTTCGGGTGTTTTGAGCCTGAATTTGAGATATAAACGGGTACTGAAGATGCATGCACATATCTACTTTGGACATCTAAAATATCGATTTTCAGCATGTTTTGGGCCTGTATCTTAAAAAAATACTTTAATAAGGAGTAGGCATGTACAGATCGCTTCTGGGACCCAAAAATATCGACTTTTTGGGTGTTTTAAGCCAGAATTTGAGATATAAACGGGTACAGAAGATGCATGCACATATCGATTTTGGGCACCTATAATATCGATTTTTTAATTGTTTTTGTGCCTGTAATTTGAAAATATTGTAACATTGAGTAGGCATGTACAGATCGCTTCTGGGACAAAAAACTATCGAATTTTCGGGTGTTTTGAGCCAGAATTTGAGATATAAACGGGTACTGAAGATGCATGCACATATTAACTATTTGCACCTAAAATATCGATTTTGAGGATGTTTTGGGTAGGTATCTTGAAAACATTCTAGCAAGGAGTAGGCATGTACAGATTGCTTCTAGGACCCCAAAATATCCAATTTTCGGGTGTTTTGAGCCTGAATTTGAGATATAAACGGGTACTGAAGATGCATGCACATATCTACTTTGGACACCTAAAATATCGATTTTCAGCATGCTTTAGGCCTGTAGTTTGAATATACTCTGATACGGAGTAGGCATATACAGATCGCTTCTGCGATGAAAAAAAACGAATTTTCGGGTGCTTTGAGCCTGAATTTGGGATATAAACGGGTACAGAAGAAATATACACATGTTGATTTTGGGCACCAAAAATATATATTTTTAGCATGTTTAGGCCTATATTTTGAAAACATTCTAGCAGTGCGTAGGCATGTACAAATCGCTTTTGGGACCCAAAAATATCAAATTTTTCGGGTGTTTTGAGCCTGAATTTGGAATGTAAACGGGTACTGAAGATGCATGCACATATTGACTTGGGCACCTAAAATATCGATTTCCAGCCTGTTCTGGGCCTGTATTTTGAAAATACTCAAACACGGAGTAGTCACCTACAGATCGCTTCTGAGACCCAATAAAATCGAATATTCGGGTGTTTTGAGCTTGAATTTGAGATATAAACGGGTACAGAAGATGCATGCACATATCGACTTTGGACACCTAAAATATCGATTTTCAGCATATTTTGGGCCTGTATTTTGAAAATACTCTAACACGGAGTAGACATGTACAGATCGCTTCTTGGACCCAAAAATATCGAATTTTCGAGTGTTTTGAGCCTGAATTTGTGATATAAACGGGTACAGAAGATGAATGCACATATCAACTTTGGGCACCTAAAATATCGATTTTTAGCATGTTTAGTCCTATATTTTGAAAACATTCTAGCAGTGCGTAGGCATGTACAAATCGCTTTAGGGACCCAAAAATATCGAATTTTTCGGGTGTTTTGAGCCTGAATTTGGAATGTAAACGGGTACTGAAGATGCATGCACATATTGACTTGGGCACCTAAAATATCGATTTTCAGCTTGTTCTGGGCCTGTATTTTGAAAATACTCTAACACGGAGTGGGCATGTACAGATCGTTTCTGGGACCCAATAAAATCGAATATTCGGGTGTTTTGAGCTTGAATTTGGGATATATGGGTACAGAAGATGCATGCACATTTTAACTTTGTGCACCTAAAATATCGATTTTCAGCATGTTTTGGGCCTGTATTTTTAAAATATTCTAACACTGGGACCCAAAAATATCGAATATTTCTGTTGTTTTGAGCCTGAATTTGGGATGTAAACGTTTACAGAAGATGCATGCACATATTGACTTTGGGCACATAAATATCGATTTTCAGCATGTTTTAAGCCTATATTTTAAAAACATTCTAGCACTGAGTAGGCATGTACAGATCGCTTATGGGACCCAAAAATGTAGAATTTTCGGGTGTTTTAAGCCTAAATTTGAGATAAAAACGTGTACAGAAGATGCATGCACATATCGATTGGGGCACCTACAATATCGATTTTCAACTTGTTTTTGTGCCTGCATTTTGAAAATATTCTAACATTGAGAAGGCATGTACAGATCGCTTCTGGGACCCAAAAATATTGAATTTTCGGGTGTTTTGGGCCAGAATTTGAGATATAAACGGGTACTGAAGATGCATGCACATATCGACTTTTTGCACCTAAAATATCGATTTTGAGCATGTTCTGGGCCTGTATTTTGAAAATACACTAACACGGAGTAGGCATGTACAGATCGCTTCTGGGTTCCAAAAATATCGAATTTTTGGGTGTTTTGAGCCAGAATTTGGGATATAAACGGGTACAGAAGAGGCATGCACATATCGACTTTGGGCACATAAAATATCGATTTTCAGCATGTTTTGGGCCTGTATTTTGAAAATATTCTGTCACTGAGTAGGCATGTACAGATCTCTTCTGGGACCAAAAAATATCGAATTTTCGGGTGTTTTGAGCCTGAATTTGAGATATAAACGGGTACAGAAGATGCATGCTCATATCGACTTTGGGCACCTAAAATATCGATTTTCAGCATGTTTTGGGCCTGTATTTTGAAAACACTCTAACACGGAGTAGGCATGTACAGATCGCTTCTATGACCCAAAAAAATTGAATTTTTGGGTGTTTTGAGCCTGAATTTGATATACAAACGGGTACAGAAGATGCATGCACATATCGATTTTGGGCACCTAAAATATCGATTTTTTAATTGTTTTTGTTCCTGTATCTTGAAAATATTCTAACATTGAGTAGGCATGTACAGATCGCTTCTGGGACAAAAAACTATCTTATTTTCGGGTGTTTTGAGCCAGAATTTGAGATATAAACGGGTACTGAAGATGCATGCACATATCGACTATTTGCACCTAAAATATCGATTTTGAGCATGTTTTGGGTATGTATCTTGAAAACATTCTAGCAAGGAGTAGGCATGAACAGATCGCTTCTGAGACCCCAAAATATCGAATTTTCGGGTGTTTTGAGCCTGAATTTGAGATATAAACGGGTACTGAAGATGCATGCACATATCTACTTTGGACACCTAAAATATCGATTTTCAGCATGTTTTGGGCCTGTAGTTTGAATATACTCTAATACGGAGTAGGCATGTACAGATTGCTTCTGGGACCCCAAAATATCCAATTTTCGGGTGTTTTGAGCCTGAATTTGAGATATAAACGGGTACTGAAGATGCATGCACATATCTACTTTGGACATCTAAAATATCGATTTTCAGCATGTTTTGGGCCTGTATCTTAAAAAAATACTCTAATAAGGAGTAGGCATGTACAGATCGCTTCTGGGACCCAAAAATATCGACTTTTTGGGTGTTTTAAGCCAGAATTTGAGATATAAACGGGTACAGAAGATGCATGCACATATCGATTTTGGGCACATATAATATCGATTTTTAACTTGTTTTTGTGCCTGTATTTTGAAAATATTCTAACATTGAGTAGGCATGTACAGATCGCTTCTGGGACAAAAAACTATCGAATTTTCGGGTGTTTTGAGCCAGAATTTGAGATATAAACGGATATATTGACTATTTGCACCTAAAATATCGATTTTGAGGATGTTTTGGGTAGGTATCTTGAAAACATTCTAGCAAGGAGTAGGCATGTACAGATTGCTTCTGGGACCCCAAAATATCCAATTTTCGGGTGTTTTGAGCCTGAATTTGAGATATAAACGGGTACTGAAGATGCATGCACATATCTACTTTGGACACCTAAAATATCGATTTTCAGCATGTTTTGGGCCTGTAGTTTGAATATACTCTAATACGGAGTAGGCATGTACAGATCGCTTCTGGGACCCAAAAATATCGAATTTTCGGGTGTTTTGAGCCTGAATTTGTGATATAAACGGGTACAGAAGATGAATGCACATATCAACTTTGGACACCTAAAATATCTATTTTTAGCATGTTTAGGCCTATATTTTGTAAACATTCTAGCAGTGCGTAGGCATGTACAGATCGCTTCTGGGACACAAAAATATCGAGTTTTCAGGTGTTTTGAGCCTGAATTTGAGATATAAACGGGTATTGAACATGCATGCACATATTGACATGGGCACCTAAAATATCGATTTTCAGCTTGTACTCTGCCTTTATTTTGAAAATACTCTAACACTTAGTAGCCATTTACAGATCGCTTCTGGGACCCAAAAATATGGAATTTTCGGGTGTTTTGAGCCTGAATTTGGGATATATACGGGTACAGAAGAAATATACACATGTTGATTTTGGGCACTTAAAATATCTATTTTCAGCATGTTTTGGCCTATATTTTGAAAACATTCTAGCACCGAGTAGGCATGTACAGATTGCTTCTGGGACCCAAAAATATCGAATTTTCGGGTGCTTTGAGTCTGAATTTGAGATATAAACGGGTACAGAAGATACATGCACATATCGACTTTGGGCACCCAAAATATCGATTTTCAGCATGTTATGGGCATGTATTTTGAAAATATTCTGTTACTGTGTATGCATGTACAGATCGCTACTGGAACCCATAAATATCGAATTTCGGGTGTTTTGAGCCAGAATTTGAGATATAAACGGGTACTGAAGATGCATGCACATATCGACTTTGGACACCTAATATATCGATTTTCAGCATGTTTTGGGCCTGTAGTTTGAATATACTCTAACACGGAGTAGGCATGTACAGATCGCTTCTGGGACCCAAAAATAACGAATTTTCAGGTGTTTTGAGCCTGAATTTGTGATATAAACGGGTACAGAAGATGAATGCACATATCAACTTTGGACACCTAAAATATCGATTTTCAGCATGTTTAGGCCTATATTTTGTAAACATTCCAGCAGTGCGTAGGCATGTACAGATCGCTTCTGGGACACAAAAATATTGAGTTTTCAGGTGTTTTGAGCCTGAATTTGAGATATAAACGGGTATTGAACATGCATGCACATATTGACATGGGCACCTAAAATATCGATTTTCAGCTTGTACTCTGCCTTTATTTTGAAAATACTCTAACACTTAGTAGCCATTTACAGATCGCTTCTGGGACCCAAAAATATGGAATTTTCGGGTGTTTTGAGCCTGAATTTGGGATATAAACGGGTACAGAAGAAATATACACATGTTGATTTTGGGCACCAAAAATATCTATTTTTAGCATGTTTAGGCCTATATTTTGAAAATATTCTAGCAGTGCGTAGGCATGTACAAATCGCTTTTGGGACCCAAAAATATCGAATTTTCGGGTGTTTTGAGCCTGAATTTGAGATATAAACGGGTATTGAAGATACATGCACATATCGACTTAGTGCACCCAAAATATCGATTTTCAGCATGTTATGGGCATGTATTTTGAAAATATTCTGTTACTGTGTATGCATGTACAGATCGCTACTGGAACCCAAAAATATCGAATTTCGGGTATTTTGAGCCTGAATTTGAGATATAAACGGGTACAGAAGATGCATGCACATATCGACTTTGGACACCTAAAATATCGATTTTCAGTATGTTTTGGGCCTGTATTATGAAAATACTCTAACACGGAGTTGGCATGTACAGATCGCTTCTTGGATCCAAAAATAACGAATTTTCGGGTGTTTTGAGCCTGAATTTGAGATATAAACGGGTACAGAAGAAATATACACATGTTGATTTTGGGCACCAAAAATATCTATTTTTAGCATGTTTAGGCCTATATTTTGAAAACATTCTAGCAGTGCGTAGGCATGTACAAATCGCTTTTGGGACCCAAAAATATCAAATTTTTCGGGTGTTTTGAGCCTGAATTTGGAATGTAAACGGGTACTGAAGATGCATGCACATATTGACTTGGGCACCTAAAATATCGATTTCCAGCTTGTTCTGGGCCTGTATTTTGAAAATACTCTAACATGGAGTAGGCATCCACAGATCGCTTCTGGGACCCAATAAAATCGAATAATTGGGTGTTTAGAGCTTGAATTTGAGATATAAACGGGTACAAAAGATGCATGCACATATCGACTTTGGACACCTAAAATATCGATTTTCAGCATATTTTGGGCCTGTTTTTTTTTAAAATACTCTAACACGGAGTAGACATGTACAGATCGCTTCTTGGACCCAAAAATATCGAATTTTCGAGTGTTTTGAGCCTGAATTTGAGATATAAACGGGTACAGAAGATGAATGCACATATCAACTTTGGGCACCTAAAATATAGATTTTTAGCATGTTTAGGCCTATATTTTGAAAACATTCTAGCAGTGCGTAGGCATGTACAAATCGCTTTTGGGACCCAAAAATATCGAATTTTTCGGGTGTTTTGAGCCTGAATTTGGAATGTAAACGGGTACTGAAGATGCATGCACATATTGACTTGGGCACCTAAAGTATCGATTTTCAACTTGTTCTGGGCCTGTATTTTGAAAATACTCTAACACGGAGTAGGCATGTACAGATCGCTTCTGGGACCCAATAAAATCGAATATTCGGGTGTTTTGAGCATGAATTTGGGATATACGGGTACAGAAGATGCATGCACATTTTAACTTTGTGCACCTAAAATATCGATTTTCAGCATGTTTTGGGCCTGTATTTTTAAAATATTCTAACACTGGGACCCAAAAATATCGAATATTTCTGTTGTTTTGAGCCTGAATTTGGGATGTAAACGGGTACTGAAGATGCATGCACATATTGACTTTGGGCACATAAATATCGATTTTCAGCATGTTTTAAGCCTATATTTTAAAAACATTCTAGCACTGATTAGGCATGTACAGATCGCTTATGGGACCTAAAAATATAGAATTTTCGGGTGTTTTAAGCCTAAATTTGAGATAAAAACGTGTACAGAAGATGCATGCACATATCGATTTGGGGCACCTACAATATCGATTTTCAACTTGTTTTTGTGCCTGCATTTTGAAAATATTCTAACATTGAGTAGGCATGTACAGATCGCTTCTGGGACCCAAAAATATCGAATTTTTGGGTGTTTTGAGCCTGAATTTGGGATATAAACGGGTACAGAAGAGGCATTCACATATCGACTTTGAGCACATAAAATATCGATTTTCAGCATGTTTTGGGCTTTTATTTTGAAAATATTCTGTCACTTAGTAGGCATGTACAGATCGCTTCTGGGACCCAAAAATATCGAATTTTCGGGTGTTTTGTGCCTGAATTTGAGATATAAACGGGTACAGAAGATGCATGCACATATCGACTTTGGGCACCTAAAATATCGATTTTCAGCATGTTTTGGTCCTGTATTTTGAAAACACTCTAACACGGAGTAGGCATGTACAGTACGCGCGAAAAGTTAAGGTCATGGCCAATAAAGAAATGTCAACAAGATATCTTTTCATGTAATAGTAACGTAATTATACAAATAATATTTACCCTCGCAAATTAGTAGCCTGTAGTGTTTCCCTTACGCTCTTTGCACTTTTGCAGCCTTCTAGAAACACTCATGGCCAGATTCTGGTGAAGTAAAGGTGGAAATGTATCTCAAAGTTGGCTGATGGTGGACTCTAGCTTGGGTAGTGATGATGTGTCCATGTCTCGTAGCCTTGTTTTCATTATTCCCCACAAATTCTCAATGGGATTTAAGTCTGGACTGTTTGCTGGCCAGTCATTAAAGTAATTAATACAATAGTCCTGGAGCCAATTTTTAGCACTACGGGCAGTATGAGGTGGTGCCTTGTCTTGCATTAAAAATGTGGCTTGTGTTTTTTCAAACGAGTCAGCTAACATTTCATTCAATAATTCATAGTACACATCCTGATTGATTTTTACGTTCTTTGGCAATAGTACAAGTTTTCCTACCCCATGATAAGTAAAACATCCCCATACCATTACATAATCAAGGTGTTTCACTGTTTTGATTGTGTAGTGGGAGTCATACGGATCACTACCACGTTTACGGTTCACTGTATCGTAGCTACCCCCAGTAACAGAAAAGGTAGCTTCATCACTCCAAAGTACTGATTTCCAGTCGTTTTTACTCCAGGTTAGATATTTTTCTGCAAATTGACGCCGTTGTATCGTGTGTACGGCGGATAATAATGGCTTACGGCGTGCACGGTTGCTGCGGTAACCAAGGTCTTTGCACAACACATCTTGGATAGTACGAATAGCCACATTTCCTAATATTTGTGAGTTGTTTTCCTTAAGTTGCCTTGCTGTCAGTCTTGGGTTATTACTAACTTGCCGAGAAAGAATACTTCTGGTCCTGCGAGTGGTTAATTTGGGACGTCCTGAATTGGGTTTGTGGTGAGGTAAGTTAGCCTCACCTCCTCCTCACCACACTTGCCGTAATATCAGTTTTATCTGCAATTTCTGATGGTTTAAGGGGGTGCGGGAGTAGGGGACAGGCTTGGGGGGCGGGGGGTTTGGGGGGTGATAGGCTTGAGGTGGGTAGAAAGCCTGTCCCCTATTCCCGCACCCACCTAACCCCACCCCCCAAGCCTGTCCCCCTACTCCCGCACCCACCAAAATCCCCCCCAAGCCTGTCCCATTATTCCCGCACCCCCTTAAAGTTATCTTTATTCAAAGTAATTATTGAGGCAATGTCTTCATTCGTTGTTACCCTCCTAGGCATTGTTTGATAATGTGAGAGAATGAACTGTCACAGAAAATCCAAGCGTAAGAACTTCCATACAAAAAATGCACTCCTCCTATAAATCAAGACCACTAGGCTTACTAAATTTAAACGTTTCACTTTCATCTATGCTTACTCGCGCAGCAAGAGTTGCCAGTTGTTGGTGGATAATGGATAATTTAAATCACTCCTCAGAATGCCCTAATAAATCGATTTCAAGGAAACCTGCAGAGACCCAATATTACGCAGCCGCCCGACCTTAACCTTTCGCACAGACTGTACAGATCGCTTCTATGACCCAAAAATATCTACTTTTTGGGTGTTTTGAGCCTGAATTTGAGATATAAACGGGTACAGAAGATGCATGCACATATCGATTTTGGGCACCTAAAATATCGATTTTTTAATTGTTTTTGTGCCTGTATTTTGAAAATATTCTAACATTGAGTAGGCATGTACAGATCGCTTCTGAGACAAAAAAATATCGAATTTTCGGGTGTTTTGAGCCAGAATTTGAGATATAAACGGGTACTGAAGATGCATGCACATATCGACTATTTGCACCTAAAATATCGATTTTGAGCATGTTTTGGGTATGTATCTTGAAAACATTCTAGCAAGGAGTAGGCATAAACAGATCGCTTCTGAGACCCCAAAATATCGAATTTTCGGGCGTTTTGAGCCTGAATTTGAGATATAAACGGGTACTGAAGATGCATGCACATATCTACTTTGGACACCTAAAATATCGATTTTCAGCATGTTTTGGGCCTGTATCTTGAAAATACTATAATATGGAGTAGGCATGTACAGATCGCTTCTGGGACCCAAAAATATCGAATTTTCGGGTGTTTTGAGCCTGAATTTGTGATATAAACGGGTACAGAAGATGAATGCACATATCAACTTTGGACACCTAAAATATCGATTTTTAGCATGTTTAGGCCTATATTTTGTAAACATTCAAGCAGTGCGTAGGCATGTACAGATCGCTTCTGGGACACAAAAATATCGAGTTTTCAGGTGTTTTGAGCCTGAATTTGAGATATAAACGGGTATTGAACATGCATGCACATATTGACATGGGCACCTAAAATATCGATTTTCAGCTTGTACTCTGCCTTTATTTTGAAAATACTATAACACTTAGTAGCCATTTACAGATCGCTTCTGGGACCCAAAAATATGGAATTTTCGGGTGCACATATCGACTTTGGGCCCCCAAAATATCGATTTTCAGCATGTTATGGGCATGTATTTTGAAAATATTCTGTTACTGTGTATGCATGTACAGATCGCTACTGGAACCCACAAATATCGAATTTCGGGTGTTTTAAGCCTGAATTTGAGATATAAACGGGTACTGAAGATGCATGCACATATCGACTATTTGCACCTAAAATATCGATTTTGAACATGTTTTGGGTAGGTATCTTGAAAACATTCTAGCAAGGAGTAGGCATGTACAGATCGCTTCTGGGACCCCAAAATGTCCAATTTTCGGGTGTTTTGAGCCTGAATTTGAGATATAAACGGGTACAGAAAATGCATGCACATATCTACTTTGGACACCTAAAATATCGATTTTCATCATGTTTTGGGCCTGTATTTTGATAATACACTAATATTGAGTAGGCATGTACAGATCGCTTCTGGGACCCAAAAATATTGAATTTTCGGGTGTTTTGAGCCTGAATTTGTGATATAAACGGGTACATATCAACTTTGGACACCTAAAATATCGATTTTTAGCATGTTTAGGCTTATATTTAGTAAACATTCTAGCAGTGCGTAGGCATGTACAAATCGCTTCTGGGACACAAAAATATCGAGTTTTCAGGTGTTTTGAGCCTGAATTTGAGATATAAACGGGTATTGAACATGCATGCACATATTGACATGGGCACCTAAAATATCGATTTTCAGCTTGTACTCTGCCTTTATTTTGAAAATACTCTAACACTTAGTAGCCATTTACAGATCGCTTCTGGGACCCAAAAATATGGAATTTTCGGGTGCACATATCGACTTTGGGCCCCCAAAATATCGATTTTCAGCATGTTATGGGCATGTATTTTGAAAATATTCTGTTACTGTGTATGCATGTACAGATCGCTACTGGAACCCAAAAATATCGAATTTCGGGTGTTTTGAGCCTGAATTTGAGATATAAACGGGTACACGACACATATCGACTTTGGACACCTAAAATATCGATTTTCAGCATGTTTTGGGCCTGTATTATGAAAATACTCTAACACGGAGTAGGCATGTACAGATCGCTTCTTGGACCCAAAAATAACGAATTTTCGGGTGTTTTGAGCCTGAATTTGGGATATAAACGGGTACAGAAGATATATACACATATTGATTTTGGGCACCAAAAATATCTATTTTCAGCATGTTTTGGGCCTGTATTTTGAAAATACTCTAACTCGGAGTAGGCATGTACAGAGCGCTTCTTGGACCCAAAAATATCGAATTTTTGGGTGTTTTGAGCCTGAATTTGAGATATAAACGGGTACAGAAGATGCATGCACATATCGACTTTGGACACCTAAACTATCGATTTTTAGCATGTTTTGGGCATATATTTTGAAAACATTCTAGCACTGCGTAGGCATGTACAGATCGCTTCAGGAACCCAAATATATTAAATTTTCGGTTGTTTTGAGCCTAAATTTGAGATATAAACGGTTATTAAAGATGCATGCACATATCGACTTTGGGCACATAAAATACCAATTTTCAGCATGTTTTGGGCCTGTATTTTGAAAATATTCTGTCACTGAGTAGGCATGTACAGATCGCTTCTGGAACCCAAAAATATCGAATTTTCGGGTGTTTTGAGACTGAATTTTAGATATAAACGGGTACAGAAAATGCATGCACATATCGACTTTGGGCACCTATAATTTCGATTTTCAGCATGTTTCGGGCCTGTATTTTGAAAACACTCTAACACGGAGTAGGCATGTACAGATCGCTTCTATGACCCAAAAATATCTATTTTTTAGGTGTTTTGAGCCAGAATTTGAGATATAAACGGGTACAGAAGATGCATGCACATATCGATTTTGGGCACCTAAAATATCGATTTTTTAATTGTTTTCGTGCCTGTATTTTGAAAATATTTTAACATTGAGTAGGCATGTACAGATCGCTTCTGGGACAAAAAAATATCGAATTTTCGGGTGTTTTGAGCCAGAATTTGAGATATAAATGGGTACTGAAGATGCATGCACATATCGATTTAGGGCACCTATAATATCGATTTTTAACTTGTTCTTGTGCCTGTATTTTGAAAATATTCTAACATTGAGTAGGCATGTACAGATCGCTTCTGGGACAAAAAACTATCGAATTTTCGGGTGTTTTGAGCCAGAATTTGAGATATAAACGGGTACTGAAGATGCACGCACATATCGACTATTTGCACCTAAAATATCGATTTTGAGGATGTTTTGGGTAGGTATCTTGAAAACATTCTAGCAAGGAGTAGGCATGTACAGATCGCTTCTGGGACCCCAAAATGTCCTATTTTCGGGTGTTTTGAGCCTGAATTTGAGATATAAACGGTTACTGAAGATGCATGCTCATATCTACTTTGGACACCTAAAATATCGATTTTCAGCATGTTTTGGGCCTGTATTTTGAAAATATTGTAACATTGAGTAGGCATGTACAGATCGCTTCTGGGACAAAAAACTATCGAATTTTCGGGTGTTTTGAGCCAGAATTTGAGATATAAACGGGTACTGAAGATGCATGCACATATCTACTTTGGACACCTAAAATATCGATTTTCAGCATGTTTTGGGCCTGTATTTTGATAATACTCTAATATTGAGTAGGCATGTACAGATCGCTTCTGAGACCCAAAAATATCGAATTTTCGGGTGTTTTGAGCCTGAATTTGTGATATAAACGGGTACAGAAGATGAATGCACATATCAACTTTGGACACCTAAAATATCGATTTTTAGCATGTTTGGGCCTATATTTTGTAAACATTCTAGCAGTGCGTAGGCATGTACAGATCGCTTCTGGGACACAAAAATATCGAGTTTTCAGGCGTTTTGAGCCTGAATTTGAGATATAAACGGGTATTGAACATGCATGCACATATTGACATGGGCACCTAAAATATCGATTTTCAGCTTGTACTCTGCCTTTATTTTGAAAATACTCTAACACTTAGTAGCCATTTACAAATCGCTTCTGGAACCCAAAAATATGGAATTTTCGGGTGCAGATATCGACTTTGGGCACCCAAAATATCGATTTTCAGCATGTTATGGGCATGTATTTTGAAAATATTCTGTTATTGTGTATGCATGTACAGATCGCTACTGGAACCCAAAAATATCGAATTTCGGGTGTTTTAAGCCTGAATTTGAGATATAAACGGGTACTGAAGATGCATGAACATATCGACTTTGGACACCTAAAATATCGATTTTCAGCATGTTTTAGGCCTGTATTATGAAAATACTCTACCACGGAGTAGGCATGTACAGATCGCTTCTTGGACCCAAAAATAACGAATTTTCGGGTGTTTTGAGCCTGAATTTGGGATATAAACGGGTACAGAAGAAATATACACATGTTGATTTTGGGCACCAAAAAAATCTATTTTCAGCATGTTTTGGGCATGTATTTTGAAAATACTGTAACACGGAGTAGGCATGTACAGAGAGCTTCTGGGACCCAAAAATATCGAATTTTTGGGTGTTTTGAGCCTGAATTTGAGATATAAACGGGTACAGAAGATGCATGCACATATTGACTTTGGTCACCTAAAATATCGATTTTCAGCATGTTTTCAGCCTATATTTTGAAAACATTCTAGCACTGAGTAGGCATATACAGATCGCATCTGGGACCCAAAAATATCGAATTTTCGGGTGTTTTGAGCCAGAATTTGAGATATAAACGGGTAAAGAAGATGCATGCACATATCAACTTTGGGCACACAAAATATCGATTTTTAACATATTTTGAGCCTATATTTTGAAAACATTCTAGCACTGTGTAGGCATGTACATATTGCTTCTGGGACAAAAAAATATAGAATTTTCGGGTGTTTTGAGCCTGAATTTGGGATATACGCGTACAGAAGATGCATGCACATTTTAACTTTGGGCACCTAAAATATCGAATTTCAGCATGTTTTGGGCCTGTATGTTTAAAATATTCTAACAATGAGACCCAAAAATATCGAGTTTTTTGGTGTTTTGAGCCTGAACTTGATATAAACTGGTACTGAAGATGCATGCACATATCGACTTTGGGCACCCAAAATATCGATTTTCAGCATGTTTTGGGCATCTATTTTGAAAATATTCTATTACTGAGTAGGCATATAAGGTTCGCTTCTGGGACCCAAATATATCGAATTTTCATGTGTTTTGAGCCTGAATTTGAGATATAAACGGGAACTGAAGATGTATGCACATATCGACTTTGGACACCTAAAATATCGATTTTCAGCATGTTTTAGGCCTGTATTATGAAAATATTCTAGCACTGAGTAGGCATGGACAGACCGCTTTTGGGACCCAAAAATATCGAATTTTCGGGTGTTTTGATCCTGAATTTGGGATATAAACGGGTACAGAAGAAATATACACATGTTGACTTTGGGCACCTAAAATATCTATTTTCAGCATGTTTTGGGCCTGTATTTTGAAAATATTATGTCACTGAGTAGGCATGTACAGATCGCTTCTGGGCTCCAATCACATTGAGTATTCGGGTGTTTTGAGCCTGAATTGGAGATATAAACGGGTACTGAAGATGCATTCACATATCGACTTTTTTCACCTAAAATATCGATTTTCAGCATGTTTTGGGCCTGTATTTTGAAAATATTCTATCAATGACTAGGTATAAACAAATCGCTTCTGGGCCCCAATCAAATCAAATATTCGAGTGTTTTGAGCCTGAATTTGAGATATAAACGGGAAGAGAAGATACATGCACATATCGACTTTGGACACCTAAAATATCGATTTTCAGCATGTTTTGGGCCTTTATTTTGAAAATACTCTAACACGGAGTATTCATGTACAGATCGCTTCTGGGACCCAAAAATATCAAATTTTCGGGTGTTTTGAACCTGAATTTGTGATATAAACGGGTACAGAAGAAATATACACATGTTGATTTTTGGCACCTAAAATATCTATTTTCAGCATGTTTTGGGCCTGTATTTTGAATATACTCTAACACGGAGTAGGCATGTACAGATAGCTTCTGGGACCCAAAAATATCGAATTTTCGGGTGTTTTGAGCCTGAATATGAAATAAAACGGGTACTGAAGATGCATGCACATATTGACTTTTTGCACCTAAAATATCGATTTTGAGCATGTTTTGGGTCTGTATCTTGAAAACATTCTAGCAAGGAGTAGGAATGTACAAATCGCTTCTTGGACCTTAAAATATCGATTTTTCGGATGTTTTGAGCCTTAATTTGAGATATAAACGGGTACTGAAGATGCATGCACATATCGACTATTTGCACCTAAAATATCGATTTTGAGCATGTTTTAGGTATGTATCTTGAAAACATTCTAGCAAGAAGTAGTCATGTACAGATCGCTTCTGGGATCCAATATAATCAAATATTTGGGTGCCATGAGCCTGAATTTGAGATATAAACGGGTACAGAAGATGAATGCACAAAATGAATTTGGACACCTAAAATATCGATTTTCAGCATGTTTTGGGCCTGTATTTTAAAAATACTCTAACACGGAGTAGGCATGTACAGATCGATTCTGGGACCCAAAAATATGGTATTTACGGGTGTTTTGAGCCTGAATTTGAGATATAAACGGGTAGAGAAGATCCATGCACATATAGACTTTGGACACATATATTATCGATTTTTAGCATGTTTTGAGCCTATATTTTGAAAATATTCTAGCACTGAGTAGGCATGTACAGATCGCATCTGTGACCCTAAAATATCGAATTTTCGGGTGTTTTGATCCTAAATTTGGGATGTAAAATGGTACAGAAGAAATAAACACATGTTGACTTTGGGCACCTAAAATATCTATTTTCAGCATGTTTTTTGTCCTGTATTTTGAAAATACTCTAACACGGAGTAGGCATGTACAGATCGCTTCTGGGACACAAAAATATCGATTTTTCGGGTGTTTTGAGTCTGAATTTGGGATATAAACGGGTTCAGAAGAAATATACACATGTTGATTTTGGGCACCTAAAATATCTATTTCAGGATGTTTTGGGCCTGTATTTTAAAAATACTCTAACACGGAGTAGGCATGTACAGGTCGCTTCTGGGACCAAAAAATATCGAATTTTCGGGTGCTTTGAGCCTGAATTTGAGATATAAACGGATACAGAAGATGCATGCACATATCGACTTTGGGCACCTAAATTATCGATTTTTAGCATGTTTTGAGCCTATATTTTGATAATATTCTAGCACTACATGTACAGATCGCTTCTGGGACCCAAAAATATCGATTTTCAGCATGTTTTGGGCCTGTATTTTGTAAATACTCTAACACGGATTAGGCATGTGTAGATCGCTTCCATGACCCAAAGATATCAAATTTCGGGTGTTTTGATCCTGAATTTCAGATATAAACGGGTACTAAAGATGCATGCACATATAGACTTTGGACACATAAATTATCGATTCTAAGCATGTTTTAAGCCTATATTTTGAAAATATTCTAGCACTGAGTAGGCATGTACAGATCGCTTCTGGGCCCCAATAAAATTGAATATTCGGGTGTTTTGAACCTGAATTTGAGATATAAATGGGTAAAGAAGATGCATGCACATATCGACTTTAGGCACCCAAAATCTCGATTTTTAGCATGTTTTGAGCCTATATTTTGAAAATATTCTAGTACAGAGTAGGCATGTACAGATCGTTTCTGGGCCCCAATAAAGTAGAATATTCGGGTGTTTTGAGCCTGAATTTGAGAGATATACGTGTACAGAAGAAATATACACATGGGATATAAACGGGTACAGAAGATGCATGCACATATTGACTTAGGCACCTAAAATATCTATTTTCAGCATGTTTTGGGCCTGTATTTTGAAAATACTCTAACACGGAGTAAGCATGTACAGATCGCTTCTGGGCCCCAATAAAATTGAATATTCGGGTGTTTTGAACCTGAATTTGAGATATAAATGGGTAAAGAAGATGCATGCACATATCGACTTTGGGCACACAAAATTTCGATTTTTAGCATGTTTTGGGCAAATATTTTTGAAAATATTCTAGCACTGAGTAGGCATGAACAGATCGCTTCTGGGATCCAAAAATATCGAATTTTCGGGTATTTTGAGCCTGAATTTGGAATATAAACGGGTACAGAAGAAATATACAGATGTTGAATTTGGACACCTAAAATATCTATCTATTTTCAGCATGTTTTGGAACTGAATTTTGAAAATACTCTAACACGGAGTAAGCATGTACAGATCGCTTCTGGGACTAAAAAATATCGAATTTTCGGGTGTTTTGAGCCTGAATTTGAGATATAAACGGGTACTGAAGATGCATGCACATATCGAGTTTGGACACCTAAAATATCGATTTTCAGCATGTTTTGGGCCTGTATTTTGAACATATTCTGTCACTGAGTAGGCATGTACAAATCGCTTCAGGGCCCCAATAAAATCAAATATTCGGGTGTTTCGAGCCTGAATTTCAGATATAAACGGGTACAGAAGATGCATGCACATATCGACTTTGGGCACACAAAATATCGATTTTTAGCATGTTTTGGGCCAATATTTTGAAAATACTTTAGCACTGAGTAGGCATGTACAGATCGCTTCTGGGATCCAAAAATATCGAATTTTCGGGTGTTTTGAACCTGAATTTGAGATATAAACGGGTACAGAAGATGCATGCACATTTAGACTTTGGACACATAAAATATCTATTTCCAGCATGTTTTGGTCCTGTATTTTGAAAATACTCTAGTACTGTGTAGGCATGTACAGATCACTTCTGGGACCCAAAAATTTCGAATTTTGGGTGTTTTGAGCCTGAATTTCAGATGTAAGCGGGTACAGAAGATGCATGCACATATTGACTTGGGCACCTAAAATATCGATTTTCAGCATGTTTTGGGGCTGTGTTTTGAAAAAATCTGTCACTGAGTAGGCACGTACAGATCGCTTCTGGGCCCCAATCGAATCGAATATTCGCGTGTTTTGAGCCATAATTTGAGATATAAACGGGTACAGAAGATGCATGCACAAATCGACTTTGGGCACCCAAAATATCGATTTTTAGCGTGTTTTGGGCCTATATTTTGAAAATATTTTAGCACTGAGTAGGCATGTACAGATCGCTTCTGGGACCCTAAAATATCGAATATTCGGGTGTTTTGAGCCTGAATTTGGGATATAAACGGGTACAGAAGAAATATACACATGTTGACTTTGGGCACCTAAAATATCTATTTTTAGCATGTTTTGGTCCTGTATTTTGAAAATACTCCAACACGGAGTATGCATGTCCAGATCGCTTCTGGGTCCAAAAAATATCGAATTTTCGGGTGTTTTGAGCCTTAATTTGAGATATAAACGTTTACAGAAGATGCATGCACATATCGACTTTAGGCACCCAAAATCTCGAATTTTAGCATGTTTTAGGCCTATATTTTGAAAATATTCTTGCACCGAGTAGGCATGTACAGATCGATTCTGGACCCCAATAAAATCGAATATTCGGGTGTTTTGAGCCTGAATTTAAGATATAAACGGGTACAGAAGATGCATATACCTATCGACTTTGGGCACCCAAAATATCGATTTTTAGCATGTTTTGGGCCTATTTTTTGAAAATATTTTAGCACTGAGTAGGCAGGTACAGATCGCTTCTGGGACCCTACAATTACGAATTTTTGAGTGCTTTGAGCCTGAATTTAAGATATAAACGGGTTTCTGAAGATGCATGCACATATAGACTTTGGACACCTAAATTATCGATTTTTATCATGTTTTGAGCCTATATTTTGAAAATATTCTAGCACTGAGTAGGCATGTACAGATCGCTTCTGGGACCCATATATATCGAATTTCGGGTGTTTTGAGCCTGAATTTGAGATATAAGCGTGTACATTGAAGATGCATGCACATATCGACTTTGGGCACCTAAAATATCGATTTTCAGCATGTTTTGTGCCTATATTTTGAAAATATTCTTTCACTGATTAAGCATGTACAAATCTCTTTTGGGCCCCAATAAAATCGAATATTCAGGTGTTTTGAGCCTGAAATTGAGATATAAATGGGTACAGAAAATGCATTCACATATCGACTTTTGGCTCTCAAAATATCGATTTTTAGCATGTTTTGAGCCTATATTTTGAAAATATTCTAGCACTGAGTAGGCATGTACAGATCGCATCTGTGACCCTAAAATATCGAATTTTCGGGCGTTTTGAGCCTGAATTTGCGATATAAACGATTACAGAATATGCATGCACATATCAACTTTTTGCACCTAAAATATCGATTTACAGCATGTTTTTGGCCTATATTTTGAAAATATTCTAGAACTGAGTAGGCATGTACAGATCGCTTCTGGGACCCCAAAATATCGAATTTTCGGGTGTTTTGAGCCTGAATTAGTAATATGAACGTGTAGAAAGAAATAAACACATGTTGATTTTCGGCACCTAAAATATCTATTTCCAGCATGTTTTGGGCCTGTATTTTGAATATACTCTAACACGGAGTAATTATGTACAGATCGCTTCTGGGACCCAAAAATATCGAATTTTCGGGTGCTTTGCGCCTGAATTTGAGATATAAACGGGTACAGAAGATGCATGCACATATCGACTTTGGGCACCTAAAATATCGATTTTCAGCATGTTTTGGGCCTGTATTTGGAAAATATTCTGTCAATGAGTAGGCATGTACAGATCGCTTCTGGGACCCAAAAATATCGAATTTTCGGGTGATTTGAATTTGAATTTGAGATATAAACGGGTACTGAAGATGCATGCACATATCGACTTTGGACACTTAAAATATCGATTTTCAGCATGTTTTGGGCCTGTATTTTGAAAATATTCTGTCACTGAGTAGGCATGTACAGATCGCTTCTGGGACCCAAAAATATCGAATTTTCGGGTGTTTTGAGCCTGAATTTGGGATATAAACGAGTACAGAATATGGATGCACATATCGACTTTTTGCACCTCAAATATCGATTTACAGAATGTTTTTGGCCTGTATTTTGAAAATATTCTAGCACTGACTAGGCATGTACAGATCGCTTCTGGGACCCAGAAATATCGAATTTTCTGGTGTTTTGAGCCTGATTTTGGGATATAAACAGGTATAGAAGATGCATCCACATATCGACTTAGGGCACCAAAAATATCGATTTTTAGTAGGTTTTGGGTCAATTTTTTTAAATATTCTAGCAATAAGTAGGCATGTACAGATCGCTTCTGCGACCCAAAAATATCGAATTTTGGGGGGTTTTGAGCCTGAATTTAGGATATAAACGGGTACAGAAAATGTATGCACATATTGACTTTCGGCACCTAAAATATCGATTTTCATCATGTTTTGGGCCTGTATTTTGAGAACTTCCTAACACTGTGTAGGCATGTACAGAACGCTTCTGGGACCCAAAAATATCGAATTGTCGGGTGTTTTGAGGCTGAAGTTGAGATATAAACGGGTACAGAATATGCATGCACATATCGACTTTTGGCACCTAAAACATCGATTTTCAGCATGTTTTGGGCCTATATTTTGAAAATATTCTAGTACTGAGTAAGCATGTACAGATCGCTTCTGTGAATCTAAAATATCGAATTTTCGGATATTTTGAAACTGAATTTGAGATATAAACGAGTACAAAAGATGCATGCACATATCGACTTTGCGCACCTAAAATATCTATTTTCATCATGTTTTGGGCCTGTATTCTAAAATTATTCTAACACTGAGTAGACATGTAGAGATCGCTTTTGGGACACAAAAATACCGAATTTTAGGGTGTTTTGAGCCTGATTTTGGGATATAAACCGGTACAGAAGATGCATCCACATATCGACTTTGGGCACCAAAAATATCGATTTTTAGCAGGTTTTGGGCCTATAGTTTGAGAAAAATCTAGCACTGAGTGGGCACGTACAGATCGCTTCTGGGACCCAAAAATATCGATTTTTCGGGTGTTTTGAGCCTGAATTTGGGATAAAAACGATTGCAGAAGATGCTTGCACATATCGACTTCGGGCACATAAAATATCGATTATCAGCATGTTTTAGGCCTGTATTTTGAAAATATTCTAATTCAGAGTATCATTAACAGATAGCTTCTGGGACCCAAAAATATCGAATTTTCGGGTGTTTTTTGCATGAATTTGGGACGTAAACGGGTACAGAAGATGCATCCACATATCGACTTTGGGCACCAAAAATTTTCGGCATGTTTTTGGCCTATTTTTTGAAAATATTATAGCACGGAGTAGGCATGTACATATCGCTTCTGGGACCTCAAAATAACGAATTTTCGGATGTTTTGAGCCTGAATTTGGGATATAAACGGGTACAGAAGATGAATGCACATATTGACTTTCGGCACCTAAAATATCGATTTTCAGCATGTTTAGGGCCTGTATTTTGAAAATATTCTAGCTCTGAGTAGGGGTAGGGTTCAGCTGTTTGTCAATTATCCTGGCTTCGCAGACACGTCAAGAAAATATCCCCTACATCGTCGTCACCTCACAACATAGAAGATGCCAGACAATATTAAGAGATGCTGTGAGAGACGGTGTATCTGCTCTCTCCTGTATAGTGATGTGTATATATAAGGTGTGGGTCATCTAGTGGGACAGAAGAGAAGCTACTGTACCAACATCACTACCACCAAGCTCCACTGTCTCATCTAGTGTGTTTGTGTGTGTGTGTAACTCCTCTTGTTTCCTGTATAGTGACGTGTATAAATATGGTGTAGGTCATCTAGTGGGATAGAAGAGAAGCTACGGTACCAACATCACCACCAAGCTCCACTGTCTCATCTGGTGCAACACCCAGTAATCTCGGGGCCTCGCAAGAGTCACGGGCTACTGACAGCCTATAGTCCCGAGATTGAGGTATAGAAAAAAAAATGTGTAACCCTTTTAATTTGAATTTCATATTCTCTTCCTTTCCCTTCACTATCCCTACTTCTTCACCTCTCTCTGTTTTATCATCTGATGTACAGTCACCAGCACTAATAGGTATACAGGTGTGTTTGGAATACCTAGAGACAGTAAATAAATGCACAATAGCATCTCCATTGTACAGTCACCAGCACTAATAGGTATACAGGTATGTTTGGAATACCTAGAGACAGTAAATAAATGCACAATAACATCTCCATTGTACTGTCACCAGCACTAATAAGTATTCAGGTATGTTTGGAATACCTAGAGACAGTAAATAAATGCACAATAAAAAGATCTCCATTGGAATTACTTCGTTGGTGAGTTTGTCCTGCTCAAAGCTTCAACCAGGGCTGTAAACTTATTAGTGCTCGTTACTGTTTCTCTCTGCCTGGTATTTCTCACAGCCATGTCTAGCTAAATTCACTTTCGTCACCGATGCTTTCATTATTTTTTATTTCCTTCTTTAAGGGACTCCGTGTTGCAGTCAGAAAATTGGAGGTTAGTGAGTCCTTCAAATATTGCCATGAAATACACACACCTATATGGAAGGAGCTTGTTTCGTGGCATAGACAGGAGGAATCAGAAGCCTCCAATTTACATACACACACACCTATATGGAAGTAGCTTGTTTCGCGGCATGGTCAGGAGGAATCAGAAGCCTCCAATGCACACACACACACACACACACACCTATATGGAAGGAGCTTGTTTCGTGGTATGGTCAGGAGGAATCAGAAGCCACGAAGTCTCAAACACGACCACAGGGTCCTTAATTAATTAACTATAGCCTTTCCTTTTAGTTATAAACTTTTGGAGACAGGATTTCCTCGTCCACTCACCCTTATATTAAACTTTACCAGGTGAGCCAAGTGGAGAATATAGCCGGGCTCCACTTGTTGTCTTCAAAATATCCCGAAGCTCAGAGACGCCTACACAAACACGTTCGCTTATTACCACTGTCAGCCACTACCACTGTGAGTGTGTGTGTGTGTGTGTGTGTAAGAGAGAGAGAGAGAACGTGTGTGTGTGTGTATAAGAGAGAGGGAGAGAGAGAGAGAGAGAACGTGTATGTGTGTGTGTGTGTGTGTATATATAAGAGAGAGAGAACGTGTGTGTGTGTATAAGAGAGAG